>ML412621.1:0-22460 GCA_005239525.1 Nicotiana knightiana | reverse complement strand
ACTTTTCTTTTTTTTTTTTTTTTTTTTTTTTTTTTTTTTTTTTTTGAAATTCTGCTATAATTCTTCATCTGAATTTTTTATAAGTCTCTAAATGTTCATTTAGTGTATTCAATTTGGAAGACTTTCTAAGTGTTATGCTTGTTTGAGACTATCATGTTTATGTATGCTAGATTCGTTTATTGGCTATTTGTTATGAGTCATGTCTCATGCCTTACCTTGAAATCTTGTACTTGAATTCCTAAGGAACTAGTTCCTGCCCAGAAGTTTCCTTAATGAGTCTCTTTCTGCTTAATCCTTTATGCATAACCTGTTATTTCTCTGCAAATTGACCCATGATCATCCCATGTGACCATATTGTCTCAATGTTTAGCCCAATATGCTTCATTGCAATTTTTAAAATTTAAAGTGTGATCCATGCCTGACTAGTACTGCCTAAATCCTACGAGGTAAAAAATGTAACAACCAGCTTTTCTTCTATGTGCAATCTAGATCTTGGTGTATTCTTGCCTACTATGAAATATGGTACCGTTTAAGTCTTTGTGCTATGACTGGTATTTAGCATGTTCATGTCTTTTCATGCTCAATTAAGGATTGTGTAGACCATGTCCATCAACCTGTTTGATTATGCTATTTTCATTAGTTTTTTTTCATGGTAGACACTTTCATGTGAAGGTTGTGTTTCTATTTGCTTCTTTTCTATGATTCTGCTAGACCTCCAACTAAGGTTCTTTAGGTTTATCTTGAATCATGCTTCATATAGAAACCCCTTGTAATGATTTACTATCCTGTGATGGCCAATCATGTCACTCTTAAACTTTGTTTCTGGAATTACAATCATAAACTTGCTTCCTATGTGCTTTATGTGTCTTCCAATTTAGTATGATCATGTCTATGTCTTAGCTAGAGCTGTTGTTAGTCACAACTTTAAGAAGTAAGTGTTTAAGCTTAAAAGCTGTTTAATTAATTCTATGTGTAGTTTGTCACATGTATGGCTAAGTTTGGCATCCATTTGGGTAAGTAAGTTATTCGTTGGGCCTGGTTTTGGTCTATATGTGTCATTGGACCTGGGCATTGGATTCAGGAATAATGTATTGTCCTGGTGAGCCTGTGGTTTGAGCCTACTGTTTTTTTGAGGAATAACGCTATTGAAGGACCAGGGATCCCTGTTGCGCCCCCTTTTTCTCGTGAAATCGAGTTTCGACATTTGAAAACTCCTTTTGAGAGAAGGGAAAATGAATTGGTTGTTGGAGAGTCGCCACCTAATGGATTAAGGTGTGTTAAGGAACCTATAGCAAATAACTCAGATTATACCAGTTTGCATCACCAGAGATCGGGTAAGGGCTCAAATTACCTTGAGGGGAAGGTGTTAGGAATCCCTTGAGGTACACAGCGGTGGGCCCCGGTCGAACTTAACTTATGCGAATTAGTCTAAGAAAGCGAAGAAACTATTTAATAGGGATGGGGGTCCTAAATTTTTTAGCCTATAGGATCACCCCGTGCGACATAATAATACTTCGTAAATCCCCCGAGACAGGGGGTGTTACTCATATTATTCAGCGGGCACATACTATCATCTCCTGCTACCCAATTACTATCTTTAAGTTTTTACCTAAAGCGCTCTAATCAATTCTAACTCGTGTCCTATGCGTGCACTACCCGTCCCTTATCTATGGTTCTGGAGGCATTGGGACCTTTATTTTTTGGATGGTTCTACACTCAACTTAGGTTGCTCAAAATTGTAAAACTAAGTGACATGCAAAACATATTGGACTTCACATACAAAACAGATAAAGGCTAAATTTAACCCCCACACATAAGGCAGCAAATGCACGCAAAACATGTTGGCGTGTTGACAGTTTGGACAGTTAAGGTCATTGGATCCTATAGACATGATTTCTACATGATTCTAGATTTTAAACATGCTGACAATTATTCCTACATGATTCTGTAATTGCCTACCGATTTAAATTAAAGCGTTTGAACCTATAGACAGGTTATCTAAATGATTTAATCGACAATTGACAACAGAAAAGCTCAGAATTATTACTTACTCCTATAGGCATGCTTTGTAGTGGTAATTAACAAGGTATTAGGCAGATTCCAGTTTTAGCATTTGGCACAAATGATAGTTATCCCTATGAGCGTGAGTTCTACGTTTAGTAATTAAGACTGTTTATTAATGCCTAAAGACATGTATATTAACTAGGAGATTGTGACAATTGATTAAGGCCTATGAACATGATTTCTAATCAAACAGATGTGAGTATGCTGTAATTTAAACCAGATTATTGCATTTTCTATAGGCATGATTTCTAATCGTGTAAAGCAAGGTAAGAAAGATATTCGCAGAATTTGTTTGAGCCAAAAATGAAATCCCTATAGGTAGGTTCTCTAACATGCGTGGCAGACTTAAACATTTAGACAGATTTTAGCACACAATTTTTGGGCATAACAAAACCTACGGACATGTTATCTAACATAATTGCAGCGGAAAACCTAAAGGCATGTTATCTACCCACATAATATCAAATGAACCTATGTCCCAATTTATATCACCCCTAATTGTTATTACAAATATTTATCACAGACCAGAATCAATTGAATATATTACAAAGTAGTAAACTATAGGAAGCCTTCAGCAGGCCTAAAACAACATCTGGATGGGTCAAGCCCTTCAATTCACAACTTCTCCAAAAAACAGTGTTCATAGATCTCAATAGTGACTGATTCACCTCTGTTTCATACCAAGCTCAATTCCCTAGTGTGTCAGAATTTCCAAGGGCTTCACGAACCCCGGGCAGTGCTCACACTAGAGAGGGATAATCAGAATCAATTTTAGGGAAAGTTATGGACCAAATCCTGGTGTGTCAGAGTTCACGAGGGTCTCATATGAACCCGGAGCAGTACTCACATCAGGAAGGCCAGGACAATACTTAGATTACTTTGGCTTTCAGCCAGCAAAGAATAAGGATTCAGAAAAGTACATGACAGGATTAGGAAGCATATTTAGGGAATAGAATCACACATAGCACATAAACATACACTTTGAAACTAAGAAGATTTGAAGCAAACAAGTTTGAAGATTAACAAAGTCATAAACAGATAAGGACCAATTCACGAGCATGCTTCACAAAAGACAGTACAGAATTCAGATTAAGATAAGTCATAAAAAAGAAATTCATTGATCAATAATGAGTAAGTAAGCACATTAGTTATCAGTAAGCATTAACCAAGAGGTTATAGCATGGTGAGAACATAATCAAATAAATAACATGATAACAAATTTAACAACAAACTTAATGAGTTTACATGGTGAACTAGTGTCAAGACCTACTTAATACCAAGTGGCAGTCTTAAGTTACCCATAATTAAAAAAAAATTTCCATTAATCTACTGAGTTAAACACGTCTAGAATACAGAAAGCAACTAATCTACTAACAATAGCATATCGAACAAGTGACACAGTAGAGAAGTTTCAACAACTTACTTAGTTCAAATGAAACAGAAAGAGGCTTATCAATGCAACAATGACCAACATCAACAAACAATAGAAGATTTCTGGCCTTGGCTTCCAGCCGGCCAGCAATCAAAGCAGAATAAGAAAAGTATATAGTTTTAGTAGTGAGAAATACTCGAGTTCTCTCTCTTGTCCTAAGGGGAAAGAGGGAAAGGGTTTAAATAGCCTTATACTAGGGTACATAGACCTGGAAATAATGAATAAACTGAGAGTTATAATAATATGCATAGAGACACATAGACAGCAATATTAAAAAAAATAGTTGAAAAATCGAAAACCAGATTAGATCTAGAAGGATATGAAACCCTAGTTTTGGGTAAAACACCAAATCAGCCAGAATAAAAGAGAAGAACATAGATTCACACCAAATAAACATATATAGGAACTTATTAAAAGGAAACTTATAATCGAATCAGTTTTACTTCAAGTAAAAACGGGTTTGAAACCCTAGGTTAAATAAATCATAATCGAAAAAAATCAACAGATCCATAAATAACAGAGCAAATATAGATAAAGAAAAATGCTAAAAGGACAGAGTTTGAACTAGATTTGGTTCAAATTAGAGAGGATCTGAAACCCTAACCTTTAGGGCTTAGCGAATCAAGAGAGATATGAGAAACTCATTACAAATAACATATTTGGACTTGAGATTGTCCAGATTCAAAAGGGTAAACACAGATTTGGATGGAACCAAATTGGGGTACTTGCCATATTTAGGCAAGTACCTAAGTTATTCCAGAATCAGGTACCAAATAAGGGAAGAACCTTATAACGGCAAGGGAGTAATGGAAGAATCCCATTAGAACTGGGATTCTTAGGGGATTTAGCTGAGACGGTGGCTTTAGGGTTCAACAGGGAGGGCAGATCAGAGAGTTTAGGGGCCGCGGGCCGGTGGGAATGATTTGGTTTAATATGGGGCTTGGTTAATTAAATGGGTAGGTGTAACGTTGGCCTTTGATCTCAGAGATCAACGGCCACGATTTTAGGGGTTCTAGGTCGGGTAATAAAATGGGTAAGGGTAATTGGTTTGGGCTGGGTATTATTGGGCTGGTTTATAGGGTATTAGGTTGGGTATTAGGTCCGAAATTGGTTACAAATTAAGGCTAGTTTTTAAATACCCAAATTTAATTAATAAATAATTTGTAAAAACAATAAATAAGTAAATAAATAAAATATCATTTATGGATAAAAAAAAATAAAAATATTTATCTAACATTATATAAGTATAAAGGATTATTTTGGAATAAATAAATTAATTATAAATACATATAGGCTATTATTGCAATTGTGCAGTTTTAGCCCTTTATAATGCAAATATAATTATGACAAAAATGTTAAAAATATTTAAAACCTAATATGGTTGTAAATGGTGAAATTTGATGATAAAATAATCATAAAATAATTTATGAGATAATTAATGAGTATCTATATAATAAAAAAATGCAGGAATAAATTGATTTAAAGCCTTTAAAAATTATCAAATATTATGAAAAATGCGTGTATATATTTAAAAATCAAATGATGATGCACATGTGCTATTTTAAAAGTATATATGTATATTTAAAAAATATGAGGGAAAAATCGGGTATCAACAGTTGCCCCTCTTTACTCGGGAAAGATGAAAGAGTTGTCGGGTAAAGAAATGATGACCGATTTTGACCGAATGAGGTGATTTGAAAGATATGGGCCGCACTCTGGCTTTTGAGCTGCCTACACATCCCTGGTTTTACAGGAATCATGTCGTGTATAGTTCTGGATCCAACAGTGGAATGAACCGGTGGAGTTAATTGTAAGAGCGGACAAAATATTCCCAGTGGGATAAATTGATATTTGAAAATGGTTATGGGTAAGTGAGACTGGGTAATGGATGATGATCGATTATTTTTTAAATAACTGGAGGGTATGGGCATCGAGTGAGAACTGGAGCAAATATTGCTCCCATTAGGATAACGGTTACCTTCCGGATTGCCTGCAAACTCAAAACACAATATGCACATATAGATTTTCGTAAATTTAAACATGATGCAAATTCCCTTTGGACCATGGAGATTGTCTTTGGACGGTGAGGATGACGTCCTTAGACCATGATGTCTCGGGCCATGAGTTGTGCGGTAAAGGATTCACAGGCCATGAAAATGATGTTCTTGGGCTATGGATTCGCAGGCCATGAAAATTATGTTCTCGGGCTATGAAGGTGGTGCCTCCGAACCATGATGCCTTTGAATAATGATGTGCTGGATTGAGAGATCCTTAGTCCATGTCATGGTGTCTTCTGGCTATGAGGATGATGCCTTCGGACTATGACGCCTTTGGATAAATTGGCTATATATAAGCCCATGAGATGCAAATACAAGATGCTTGAGATAAAACAAGACATAGCTTAGTATTATGTAGGGTTGAGGGCAGAGCTTAGCCCCGAAAGAAGAGAATAGATCAACATTTGTGTTATGCAAAGGGATACAATTCTTAGTCTCGTGCGGGGAAGGCAGAGCTTAGCCTTATGCAAATAAAGAGGCAGGGCTTAGCCTCATGCAAAATTCGAGATAGTGCTTAGTCTCATGTAAGGAGAAGGCAATTCTTAGCCTTATGCAAATGAAGAGGCATGGCTTGGCCTCATGAAAGATTTGAGACAGCGCTTAGTCTCATGCAGAGAGAAGGCAATGCTTATCCTTATGCAAATGAAGAGGCAGGTCTTGGCCTCATGCAAGATTTGAGACAGTGCTTAGTCTCATGCACAGAGAAGGCAATGCTTAGCCTTATGCAAATGGGGAGGCAAGGCTTAGCCTCATGCAAGATTTGAGGCAGTGCTTAGTCTCATGCAGAGAGAAGACAATGCTTAGCCTTATGCAAATGGGGAGGCATGGCTTAGCCTCATGCAAGAATTGAGACAGTGCTTAGTCTCATGCAAACAGAAGGAAATGCTTAGCCTTATGCAAATAGAAAGGCAGGGCTTAGCCTCATGCAAGAATTGAGACAGGGCTTAATTTCATGCAAAGAGAAGGTAGTGCTTAGTGTTATGCAGATAGAGAGGCAGGGCTTAGCCTCATGCAATAATTGAGACAGGGCTTAGTCTCATGCAAATGTAAGAGTAAGAGTGAAGTATTCTTAGCTGGAAATATGTTTATGCCGGGCATTACGTCGTTATGACGATACTTGTGGTTATGACCTATTCCTGCATCCAAAGAAAAGTTATGAGTTTTGCGGGGAGGCTGGTTCGTGCCTTTGTCTGATTGCTTTGCTTCGAGTTACCATGGGTAGCACTTGGCTAAAAAATAATTTTTTCCAAAGTATGCGTGTATGGTTTTCAAAACATAGTAATATGCAGATTAAGAATCAATTAGATGAACCAGTGACCGTGATGTTATTAGAGACATTGCAACCTCCTTGCCATATAATTTTGAGGGTCCTCCTCAAAATTCTGCCCCAATTTCTGAATGATCTTCTCTCTGCTCTGCATGCAATGCCATTAGCTGAACTAGCTTCGGAATTTTGAGGGTCCTCCTCAAAATTCTTCCCTAGTTATCTAATTATGGGGCAAAGTGAATAATTTATAGAATTATGACCGAACCCACAGGGCTTCCTACGTATCCCCTCTTAAACGGGAATCAGGTCAAGCGTAGTTTAATTACATCATATGAAGAAATGCAGATTGTTTACACATAGTATCTTTTAACTGCATCTGAGTTGATGGGCTTTGGCCAAATTTCTCCGTCTATTTCTGCGACTATGATTGCTTCTCCTGTTAGTACCCCGTGAAACATATAAGGACCTTGCTAGTTGGGTGAGAATTTCCCTTTGGCTTCATCTTGATGCGGAAAGATCCGTTTCAACACCAGCTGCCCCTGTGTAAACTGTCTAGGTTTGACCCTTTTATTGAAAGCTTTGGAAATTCTGTAGTGATAAAGTTGACCATGACACACTGCATTCATTATTTTTCCGTCAATGATAGATAATTTCTCATAGCGAGTCCTCATCCATTCTGCATCACTGAGTTCGGCTTCTTGTATGATCCTTAAAGAAGGATTTTCTACTTCGGCGGGGATGACGACTTCAGTACCATAGACCAATAGGTAAGGAGTAGCCCCAGTTGACGTGCGGATTGTAGTGCGATATCCCAATAAGGCGAATGGTAATTTCTCGTGCCATTGCTTTTGATTCTCTACCATCTTCCTTAGTATCTTCTTGATGTTCTTATTGGCAGCCTCCACGGCTCCATTCATTTTAGGCATGTGTGCTGTGGAATTCTTGTGCTTGATTCTGAAATTTTCACACATGGCTTTCATCAAATCACTGTTGAGATTAGCGGCATTGTAAGTGATGATGGACTCTGGAACCCCGAATCGAAAAACAATACGATCCCTGACGAAATGGCGATGACTTATTTGGTTACAGCCTTGTAGGATGCAGCTTCAACCCACTTTGTGAAATAATCGATGGCCACTAAAATGAACCTGTGCCCGTTCGAAGTAGTGGGTTCAATTGGACCGATCACATCCATTCCCCAGGCGGAAAAAGGCTAAGGTGCACTTGTTGCATTGAGCTCATTTGGTGGCACCTATATCATATCTGTGTGTATCTGACACTGGTGACATTTCTGGACATACCGGATGTAGTCTGTTTCCATAGTCATCCAAAAATATCCAGCTCTGAGTATCTTCTTGTCTAGGACTAAACCATTCATATGTGGGCTGTAGGTTCCGGCATGTATTTCTTCAAGCAATTTGGAAGCCTCTTTAGTGTCGACACATCTTAACAGTCATAGATCGGGATTTCTTCTATACATAATTCCTCCGCTTTGGAAGAAATTATTGGACAACCTCCGAAGTGTGCGCTTCTGAGTGTGGTTTGCATGCTCTGGATATTTTCCCTTTGCCAAATATTCCCTAATATATAAAACCACAAATTTCCATCTATATCTTCTTCGACAGGAGCACAGTACGCCGGCTGATTGTGGATTCTCACTGGATGGGATCAATGAAATTCTTATCCAGATGTTGTATCATGGAGGACAAAGTGGCCAATGCATCTGCAAATTCATTCTGGATTATGGGGACATACCGGAACTCTATCTTTGTGAACCTCTTCCTCGTCTCTTGTACATGATGTAGATATGGTAGTATTTTGGTATTCTTGGTGGCCCATTCTCCTTGTACCTGGTGCACTAGCAGGTCTGAGTCACCATTTACCAGCAGTTCCTGAACGTTCATGTCGACATCAAAATTGATCCCTAATATACAGGCTTCATACTCAACCATATTATTGGTTCATGGAAACCTAAGTTTTGCAGACACCGGGTAGTGCTGACCAGTTTCTGATACCAGGACGACTCTGATACCGACTCCTTTGAAATTTGCAGCTCCGTCGAAAAAATGTCTCCACCCTTTGTAGGCTTCAGAAATGTCTTCTCCTATGAATGTTACCTCTTCGTCAAGAAAATACGTTTTTAGTGGTTTGTATTCTCCTCCTACAGGATTTTCAGCAAGATGATCTGCCAATGCTTTTCTTTTGACTGCCTTATGAGTTACATAGATGATATCGAATTCACTCAACAATATTTGCCACTTGGACAGCTTCCCTGTAGGCATAGGCTTCTGAAAGATGTACTTCAGGGGATCCATCCTTGAGATGAGATACGCGGTATATGCACAGAAGTAATGCCTCAGTTTCTGAGCTACCCATGTTAGAGCACAACATGTGCGTTCCAGCAAAGAATACCATGCTTCATAAGGCGTGAAATTATTGCTCAGATAATATATGGCTTGATCCTTTCTCCCTGTCTCATCATGTGGTCCCAAAACATAACAGAAAGCCCCATCTAATACCGAAAGGTAGAGTAATAGTGGTCTACCAAGTTTTGGTGGGACTAGGACTGGTGGTGTGGACATGTATTCCTTGATTTTGTCAAAAGCCTTATGTCAATCCTCAGTCCCGCTGGTTGCGGCATCCTTCTTCAACATTTTGAAAATTGGTTCACATATCACCGTGGACTGTGCTATGAAGCGGCTGATGTAATTGAGAGGTCCCAAGAAACTCATCACGTCCTTCTTATTCTTTAGTGGTGGTAGTTCCTGGATAGATTTGACATTTGACGGGTCCAACTCGATTCCTCGGCGGCTGACGATGAATCCCAAAATGTTTACGGCAGGGACCCTGAATGCACATTTTGCAGGGTTCAGCTTTAGATTATACTTTCGCAGTCGGTCAAATAATTTTCTCAAGTATGCTATGTAATATGTGGCTTTCTTGGATTTGATGATGACGTCGTCAACATATACCTCTATCTACTTGTGTATCGTATCATGGAAGATGGTTGTCATGGCCCTCATGTAGGTGGCCCCGACATTCTTCAGAGAGAAAGACATCATCTTGTAGAAATATACTCCCCACGTTGCAATGAAGGTTGTCTTTTCTACATCTTCTTCCTCCATCTTGATTTGATGATAACCCGCGAAGCAATCTACAAAGGACTGGAGCTCATGCTTGGCGCAATTATCAACCATTATATGTATATTTGGTAGTGGGAAATCGTCCTTGGGACTTGTTCTATTTAAATCCCGGTAGTCGACACACACCCTGACTTTCCCATCTTTCTTCGGAACCGGCACAATGTTGGCTAACCAGGTTGGGTACTCAACTACCCTGAGGACTTTGGCTTTGATCTACTTAGTGACTTCTTCCTTGATTTTTAGGCTCATGTCAGGTTTGAACTTTCTGAGCTTCTGCTTTACTGGCGGACATATTGGATTGGTAGGCAATTTATGAGCCACTATGGATGTGGTCAAACCGTACATGTCATCATACGACCATGCGGAAATTTTCTCATATTCTTTCAGGAAGCGAGTGTATTCTTCCTATTCTGACGGTGACAAGTGGATGCTTATGTGAGTTTCTTTGATGGTTTAAGAATCTCCCAAATTGACTACCTCAGTCTCATCCAGGTTGGACTTAGGTTTGTTCTCAAAGTTCTCAACTTCTCTGACGATCTCTTAAGGTATCACATCTTTTTCTTCTGTCTCTTCCGAATCACTATCCTTGTGTTGCGTTGTCTCATTACATGTCACAGTCGTTGGTTCATCAAGGTAAGAAATAGTAATGTTGTAGAGGAAAAATATGAAATATAATGATAACAAAACATCAAATTATTGATAAAAATGCTGAAATTTTGAACAAAGTAGCGTTTAAATGACATCAAACAATGTTTTCCAAAACGAAATACTGAAAGAAAGATGTTTTTGAAACAGAATGCTCAAAAGAATTGTTTTTCAAATAACACTAGTAGCCATGCTACCCCAGGTTTGGCCCTGGATGGTGTGGCGGTCTAGTTTTTGAGAAATGCCCCCCTCTCCATTGTCTGAATGATAAGGCCTTCTTCCTCTTCCTCCTCCTCAACTATCACATTGCAATCCATATCTTCGTCTTCCAAGAACAGGCTCCTTAGCCCCACCAAAGCTTCTTCTTCTTTGGATCCCCATATTGTATCGGCCTGATGGAAGGATTGACTAAGATGTGGCACTGGCTGCTCAAGATGGTAATAGGGACTATGCTATGGCGGCGACCAATCATCATATTCTTGCCAGGTATACGGATATCCAAGACCAAAAGTTGTACCATGACGTTTCAACTGTATTGGCTTGGTAATGCCTTAGAGTTTCTTCCCAAGTCCTTTGTCGGGTTCATACCCCGACCATGCCAGTATGCTTTATATTTTGCTGCTCTACCATTTATCTTTCTCAATTGCATTGACGCGCTCGTTGTGGTGATGAGTCTCTCCGCCCAACTTCCTTCTATTTTCCACGACTGGAACAACTTGGTTGGTATAAATGGGATTGATCCCATCTCCATGAATGATTACTTCTTGATGATTCCATTCATATTTTACAGCCTGGTGCAAAGTGGACGCAACATCCACAACGTCATGTATCCAAGGTTGTCCTAATAGCAAATTGTAGGAGGCTGATATGTCTGGCACCTGAAATTCAACATTGAACCAAGTGGGACCCATCTGCAAGCATAAATTGGTTTCCCCAATTGTGGCTCTTTGCGACCCATCGAACGCCTTCACATTCATAGTCCTTGCTCGTATTTCATGCAAACCCTTGCCCAAACTTTTTAAAGTTGTCAATGGACAGATGTTGAGGCTGGATCCTACATCTATCAAAACCTTGGCAATGAACTTATCCTCGCATTGCATTGTGATGTGCAGTGCCCTGTTGTGGCTCAATCCCTCTGGCGGCAACTCATCTTCGTGAAAGGTGATCTTGTGGCTCTCCAGCACTTTCCCCACCATGTTGGCCATTTCTCCGCTGGTGATATTATTGGGCACGTACACTTCATTCAACACCTTCATCAGAGCATTTCTATGCACCTCAGGATTTTGCAGCAGTGATAGGATGGATATCTGGGCGGGAGTTTTGTTCAGATGGTCTACCACAGAATATTCCCTTATCTGTACCTTGCTCCAGAATTCATCCGGACCGGTTTCAATGATGGGTTGTTTGGCAGTGGCTTCCTTACTTGTTCTCCCAAATTCTCAGGTGTATAGATTCTTCCAATTCTGGTCATCCCTTGTGCAACACCAGACTCTTCCATTTTTGTTTTCCCTTTCCTCCTAGCTTCGGCAACGTAATCCCAAGGTACAACATTGCATTTAAAGGGCGGTGTGGATGCTACCGTCATAGTGAAGGGTGTGGTTATTTCTACTTCAGGTGTAGCTGCAGGTGTTGTCACTTCGATTTCGAACGGAGTTGATGCGGCTATCTCAACTTTGACTGGTGGTTGTACTTGTACCACAATAAGAGTTAGTGTGACTGCAGGTTTCTTAGGGTCATCGCCTTCCCGAATAAGCCCAATTGACCCTTCAGGATCCCATTCTTCATCATTTCTATCACATTTACTCCTTCACCCCTATGGTCCGGGAGAGGGTTGTTGCGGACATTGGGCGCAGCTTCCTTTTCTTGTATGACTTTGGTATCAATCAGTGTCTTAATCTTGTCTTTCAGAGTGCGGAATTTATCAATGGTATGTCCCTTCATGCCGGAATGGTATGCAGATGTTTTGTTCGGGTTGACCCACTGGGAGGAGTTTTCCATGGCAACAATGGGAATAGGGATGACATATCCGGCAGGCTTTAGTCTTTCATATAGTTGGTCGATGGGATCAGCTATAGGGGTGTATTGTCTGGGTGGTCTACGATCGAAATTGGGTCTGGGTTTTTGATAGTTTTGACGAGCTGGAGGTGAATGATAATAGACTGGCTGGGTGTTATAGGTGTGAAAGGCAATAGCGGGTTGAGGATATCTGGGAGGTGAAGGTTTATATGTAGGTGGAGGTTTTTGGTATGTGAGTGGAGATTTTGGACCTTGAGCTATCATTACCGCTCCTATTTCATTCTTCTTTTCCCCTGACTGTAATGCTTTGTTCGTAGCCTACAATGCTTCAAAATTTGTTACCATTCCGCTCTTGATCCCTTCTTCAATCCTTTCCCCGAGTTTGATGATGTCGGAGAATTTTGATTCTCGATGAACATTAACCTCTCATAATATTGTGGATCCTGGGCCCTGACGAAGAATTTGTTCATTTTCTCTTCTTCCAATGTCGGCCTAACCTTTGCAGCTTCTGACATTTGTCGAGTAGCATACTCACAGAAAGTCTCTGTTTGTTTCTTCTTGAGGTTCTATACGTAGAAGACGTACGGTGCATTTTATGTGCTAAACCTGAATCGATCCATGAAGTATGATGCCATGCTTACCCAATTAATCCACTTCTTGGGATCTTGACTGATATACCAAAATATGGCGTCTCCAGTGAGACTTCTCATGAACAGCTTCATGCGAATCCTTTCATCCTTCCCAACTCCCACGATCTCGTCACAGTATGTCCTCAAATGTACTTTTGGGTCATCTATTCCGTTAAACATCTCGAACTTAGGAGGTTTGTAACCCTCCGGCAGTTCTACGTCTGGCTAAATACGTAGATCCTCATAATTCAGACCTTTAATCCCTTTGCCTTCTTCAATACCCTAGACTCGGTGTGTGAGCTTCTTGAGCTCCTCCGCCATATTCTTGATGATCAGGTCCTTCTCGGCGGATTCTGGTGTGTGTGAGGTTGGTTGAGTGGAGTGGGGTAAGATTTTTACGTATATGAGATTGTTTTGGTGGATGCCGGGGGTTTGAATGTAGTGATGATCATTAGTTGAATTTTGCTGATTGGGGATAGGTTGTGGGGTATGTTGAGGAGTATGGAAAGTTGTGGTTTGCGGGTATTGCGTCGGGAGATGTTGGTGTTGAGGAGGGGTTGGTACTGGTAGGAGATTGGGATTTTGGGGAGGTGTTGCGTATTGATGGGTTTCGGGAGGATTTTGCTGACGTTGGTTTGGTGTGTTTTGAAGTGGTGCTAGGTTTTGAGTGTTTTGTTGGTTGATGTCTAGGATGTTTAAGGTGAGGAAGAGGTTTTCCAAGTTGCGGACCTGCTCAAGCTCCCCTTGCAATTCTAGTATCTTCTGCTCCAACTGTAAGACTAAATCATTTTGTGTCGGAGTACTCCGACCGTCTAAAGTCTCAACATTCTCTACATGTGTGGCATTGTCTTTATTGACACCACTCATATCATCCATTTTAGCTTTTCCCTTAATTCTTGGATCACTTAAAGGAGGAGGCGGTGGAGGGCCTCTGGATCTAGTGTGATATTCTGATCATGTCAGTATGTGCGAACCAACCTTAGGGGATGGGAATAATCAAAAGTAAAGAAAAATAAAAAGGTAAACAAGTCAATAAGGATTCTGAAAAGGTATTTGCAGTATTTAAACACATATTGCAAAATGTAAATGCGTATTCTAATTTGGGAGCCTCGTTGTGCCCGAGGTAGGCCTAGTGACATGTAGATTTGGAGAAATTTAATGATAACTGCCTCATTTCATTAATGTAGTAAATAAGATGAACCTAAAGGGACAATAAGTAAATGAGTCTCTACTGGAATTTGCCTTATTACATTCGAATTCTAAAATGACTCTAAAAAATAAATAATCCTAATCTACTTGGTCCTAGAGGGACCTTCTCCGAGCTTGGCCTTCTTGGCTCCATCGATTAGATTCCCCAGGTCACGCATGTCCAACAGTAGATACGACCTTGCTAGTTGTCCTCCTTTATTGCCCTCTGCATTCTTGCAATATATGACTCTTTTCTTCATCTTCCCCTCTAATTCCATTAGACCCTGCTCCAGATATTCCAACCTTTCCGTCGATCTAGTAGCCATTTCCCTCCATTCGTTAATTGATTCCATGTAAATATTTTGATGTTCCAAATGCCTGGCCTCGGACTCGAAGACTCTTTTGTGCAGCCTCTTATACTTCACTTGTGCTTCAGCAACTTCATCTATGACCCTGTTTCCTTGACCGACCCTTGGCTCGACTATTCCTGCTATGCTATCATCCAACCATGATGGGTAGAAGTACACATGACCTGCGTGGTATTGATCTGGCTCTATGGTATCCTTTTCCACAATAATCTTCAAATTCCACATGTGTTGGACCTCACATTTGTATGGAATGGAATCATCTTGAAAATCTGCTTTGTAATGACCCATTTTGGAGACTCGCGGTATGACTTGCTTTCTACCAACTTGTCTCATGACCTTGATAGGAACATAGGGATATATGCCCCTTAACCCAATCAATACCAAGTGCGGAACATTCCTAGATCTGATGATGAATTCGTTAGTAGGGAACCACTCGAACATCCAATGAATTTTGTCCTCGGTCAGATTGTTGAAAAACTGTACCCATTCTATAGCATTCTCTGGTTGTGAAAACCTGTCTGGGATGAAGGTCATTCTTTTCGGATCGTGGAAAGGTATGTGGTTATTCCATGATCTTCGTGGGAATTCTTGGCGATATTGTCCTCTCTGAAGATGTTCCAACAACCAAATCTGCAGCAGCAAGTTACAACCCTCAAAATGTTTGAACCCCTTCTTGCAACGATCCAGAGCTCGGTACATTTCTGCTACAATCATTGGAACAATAGTATATGTTTGTCCCGCGCTTCCTTCAATTAAAGTTTTGGTTACCATGGCCAACCTGCTGTGAATCATGTCCCCTTGGCTTGAAAACACTATCATGCCCAGAAAACAGATGATGAATACAAAAACCCTACGATGATTCCAACCTAGGGAGGTGATGGAGAATTCTTTATGGAAAGTACGATAAGATTTACTGTGTCCATATCATTCATAGAGGAAGTCAAAGGGTATGTAGGACTTGTTCAAGCATGCCAAATCATCATTCTTTCTCAGACCCATCATTTTCAGGAACCCCCTGGGAGTGTGATTTTCTGGAACCAACAAACTGGGACTATCCCAGGGTAATCCAGCGAATCCTCTTATTTCCTCTAAGAGAGGAGTCATTTCTATATTTCCAAAATAGAATACGGCCCTTTCTCTATCCCAGAACATGGTAGAAGTCTCGACCAACATGTTATTTGGTTGGATGTCTAATAAGGAGGGTAAGTTACCGAGAACCCTTTTCACGTGATTTTTGTCGCTTGGCGAAAGGTTTTTCCACCAATCCAGCAATAACTGTGGTATATTTCGGACCATGCAGAACCTAGGGACTCCGTACCTCATTTTCTGCAAAATAAAAAAGGTTAGACCCTTTGCCCCTCCGGATTCGATTACTTACAAATTAACGATTAGCATATCGGCATTTGTTTTTCTCCAAACAATGCACATATCGTGATTGTGCCCGTTGGGATTATGGAAATCCTGGTGGGCTTTGGATAAGTTTTTCTTAGAAGGTTATTATGTGGACAACATTTTAACCTATGCTAGGTTTGATCATGATGCATGTACAGTTATTGTCAGAGTAAGGTTTCTATAGAAATCTAGACTGGTACCCCCAAGCGAACAACTTGAAACGGAAAGGCACGGAACCGTCGACTGCACCGTTGATCGACTAGTTTTATCGTAAATAAGCCTTTCCAAATTCAGAAAGGGTAATATAGGAAGAGCGCAGACACTCATCAAGTGCCGCTATGGTATTAATTACGCACGATTGGAATATGATATTGAGCATGTATTTATGCAAAAGGAAAATAACACGTTGTCAAGTATTTTCACGATGAAAATGGTAAAATGCGGTATTGAATAATTGTAAAGGCAGAAAGAAGGAAAACAAAGGGAGGAGTTAGTTTCAATAATGAAAAAGCGTAAACAGGAAAGAGGGAATTTAGTAAGTATAATGTTGCAGTCAAACTAAATGAAGGACGGCAAATAAGTTCACATAACGGAAAAATGGGAAAGGGATGTACAAGTATTAGCAGAATAATAAAGACACGCTTATTGAAAAAGACTAATTCACAAAACAAGTTCGTTATGGTAAGAGCCTAAGGATATCCCCAGCAGAGTCTCCATGTTGTTGTGCCCCCTTTTTCTCGTGAAATCGGGTTTCGACATTTGACAACTCCTTTTGAGAGAAGGGAAAAGGAATTTGTTATTGGAGAGTCGCCACCTAATGGATTAAGGTGAGTTAGGGCACGTATAGAAAGTAAATCAGATTATACCACTTTGCATCACCAGAGATCGGGTAAGGGCTCAAATTACCTTGAGGGGAAGGTGTAAGACACCCCTCGAGGTCCACAACAGTGGGTCCCGACCGAACTTAAATTATGCAAATTAGTCTAAGAAAGCGAAGAAACTATTTAATAGGGATGGGGGTCCTAAATTTTTTAGCCTATAGGATCACCCCATGCGACATAAATAATAGTTCGTAACTCCCCCGAGGTGGGGGTGTTACTCATATTATTCAGCGGCACAGACTATCATCTCC
Organism: Nicotiana knightiana; assembly: GCA_005239525.1. Lineage (NCBI taxonomy): Eukaryota > Viridiplantae > Streptophyta > Magnoliopsida > Solanales > Solanaceae > Nicotiana > Nicotiana knightiana. The sequence continues at coordinate 5,127 of ML412621.1, read as the reverse complement.
TGCTACCCGATTACTATCTTTAAGTTTTTACGTAAAGCGCTCTAATCAATTCTAACTCGTGTCCTATGCGTGCACTACCCGTCCCTTACCTATGGTCCTGGAGGCATTGGGATATCTATTTTTTGGATGGTTCTAGACTCAACTTAGGTTGCTCAAAATTGTAAAACTAAGCGACATGCAAAACATATTGGACTTTCCATACAAAACAGATAAAGGCCCAATTTAACCCCCACACATAAGGCAGCAAATGCATGCAAAACATGTTGGCGTATTGACAGTTTGGACAATTAAGGTCATTCAATCCTATAGACATGATTTCTATGTGATTCTGGATTTTAAACATGCTGACAGTTATTCCTAAGTGATTCTGTAATTGCCTACCGATTTCAATTAAAGCGTTTGAACATATAGGTAGGTTATCTAAGTGATTTAATTGAGAGTTGACAATAGAAAAACTCAGAATTATTACTTACTCCTATAGGCATGCTTTATAGTGGTAATTAACAAGGCATTAGGCAGATTTCAGTTTTAATATTTGGCACAAATAATAGCTATCCCTACGAGCGTGAGTTCTACGTTTAGTAATTGAGACTGTTTATTAATGCCTAAAGACATGCATATTAACTAGGAGATTGTGACAATTGATTAAGGCCTATGAACATGATTTCTAATCAAACAAATGAGAGTACGCTGTAATTTAAACCAGATTATTGCATTTCCTATAGGCATGATTTCTAATCGTGTCAAGCAAGGTAAGCAAGATATTCACAGAATTTGTTTGAGCCAAAAATGAAATCCCTATAGGCAGGTTCTCTAACATGGGTGGCAGACTTAAACATTTAGACAGATTTTAGCTCATAATTTCTGGGCATAAAACAAAACCTATGGGCATGTTATCTAACATAATAGCAGCGAAAAACCTAAAGGCATGTTATCTACCTACATAATATCAAATGAACCAATGTCCCAATTTATTATCACCCCCAATTGTTATTACAAATAATTATCAAAGACCAGAATAAATTGAATAGATTACAAAGTAGTAAACTATAGGAAGCCTTCAGTAGGCCTAAAACAACATCTCGATGGGCCAGGCCCTTCAATTCACAACTTCTCTAAAAACCAGTGTTCATAGAGCTCAATAGAGACCGATTCACCTCTGTTTCATATCAAGCCCAATTCCCTAGTGTGTCAGAGTTCCCAAGGGCTTCACGAACCCCGGACAATGCTCACACTAGAGAGGAATAATCGAAATCAATTTTAAGGAAAGCTACGGACCAAATCCTGGTGTGTTAGAGTTCACGAGGGTCTCATATGAACCCTGAGCAGTGCTCACATCAGGAAGGCCAGGACAGTACATAGATTACTTTGGCTTTCAGCCAGCAAAGAATTAGGATTCAGAAGAGTACAAGACAGGATTAGGAAGCATACTTAAGGAATAGAATCACACATAGCACAGAGACAGACACTTTGAAACTAAGAAGATTTGAAACAAACAAGTTTGAAGATTAACAAAGTCATAAACTGATAAGGACCAATTCACGAGCATGCTTCAAAAAAGACAATACATGATTCAGATTAAGATAAGTCATACAAAAGAAATTCATTGATCAATCATGAGTCAGTAAGCACATTAGTTATCAGTAAGCATTAACCAAGAGGTTACAGCATGGTGAGCACAGAATCAAATATATAACATGATAACAGATTTAGCAACAAACTTAATGAGTTTACATGGTGAGCTAGTGTCAAAACCTACTTAATACCAAATGGCAGTCTTAAGTTACACATAATTAAACAGATTTTATCCATTAATCTACTGAGTTAAACACGTCTAAAATACATAAAGCAACTAATCTACTAACAATAGCATATCAAAAAAGTTATACAGTAGAGAAGTTTCAACAACTTACTTAGTTCAGATGAAACAAAAAAAGGTTTAGCAATGCAGTAATGACCAACACCAACAAACAATAGAAGATTTTTGGCCTTGGCTTCCAGCCGGCCAGGAATCAAAGCAGAATAAAAACAGTATATAGTTTTAGTAGTGAGAAATACTCGAGTTCTCTCTCTTTTCCTAAGGGGAAAAAGGGAAGGGGTTTAAACAGCCTTAGACTATGGTACATAAACATGGAAATAATGAATCAACTGATTTAAGGAAAACTCAGAATATTATTAAGGCAAGCCAGGAAGAACAGTACACATTAGTTTAGGGAATCAAAATAGGTCTGGGAATCAAAGATTCTTAGGTAACAATTAAGGCAAGATCCATAAAGACATAGACAGAATCAAAAGAAAAATGAAATAAGAATCGGAACCCTAATTTAGGTAAAACATACAAAATCGGCAGAAATAAGAAGTAAAGAGGTGCATATAGACATATAGACAGAGACTTTAACCAAATAATTAAAGAATCGAACATATTTGGTTTGATTTTGAAGAATAAAAAAACCCCAAATTTAGGGCAAGTAAAAATTGGCAGAAGTAACCAAGAGAGTTATAATAAGATGCATAGAGACAGATAGACAACAATATTAAAAAAAAATAGTTGAAGTATCGAAAACCAGATTAGATCTAGAAAGATATGAAACCCTAGTTTTGGGTAAAACACCAAATCAGCCAGAATAAAGGAGATTAACACAGATTCGCACCAAATAAACATATATAGGAACTTATTAAAATGAAAGTTATAATCGAATCAGTTTTAGTTCAAGTAAAAAGGGGTTTGAAACCCTAGGTTAAATAAATCACAAAATCGGCAAAATATCAATAAATCCATAAATAACAGAGCAAATATAGACGAAGAAAAATGCTAAAAGGACAGAGTTTGAACCAGATTTGGTTCAAATTAGAGATGATCTAAAAACCTAACCTTTAGGGCTAAGCGAATCAAGAGAGATGAGAAAATCATTACAAATAACGTACTTGGACTTGAGATTGTCCAAATTCAAAAGGGTAAACACATATTTGGATGGAACCAAATCGGGGTACTTTCCATATTTAGGCAAGTACCTAAGTTATTCCAGAATCAGGTACCAAATAAGGGAAGAACCCTAGAATGGTAAGAGAGTAATGGAAGAATCCCATTAGAACAGGGATTCTTGGGGGATTTGGGTGAGACGACGGCTTTAGGGTTCGACTGGAAGGGGAGATGAGAGAGTTTAGGAGCGACGGGCCAGTGAGAATGACTAGGGTTAAGAGGGGGGTTGGTTAATTAAATGTGTAGGTGTAACATGGGCCGTTGATCTCAGAGATCAACGACCACGATTTAAGGGGTTCTGGGTCGGGTAATAAAATGGGTAAGGGTAATTGGTATGGGCTGGGTATTATTGGGTTGGGTATTAGGTCCTAAATTGGTTACAAATTAAGGCCAATTTTTAAATACCCAAATTTAATTATTAAATAATTTGTAAAAATAATAAATAAATAAATAAATAAATAAAATATTATTTGTGGATAAAAATAAATAAAAACAGTTATCTAACATTATAAAAGTATAAAGGATTATTTTAGCATAAATAAAGTAATTATAAATACATATAGGCTATTATTGCAAATGTGCAGTTTTAGCCCTTTAAAATGCAAATGTAATTATGACAAATATGTTAAATATTTAAAACCTAATATGAGTGTAAATGGTGAAATTAGATGATAAAATTATCATAAAATAATTTGTGAGATAATTAATGAGTATGTATATAATAATAAATGCAGGAATAAATTGATTTAAAGCCTTTAAAAATTATAGAAAATTATGAAAAATGCGTGTATATGTTTATAAATCAAATGATGATGCATATGTGATATTTTGAAAGTATATATGTATATTTAAAAAATATGAGAGAAAAATTAGGTATCAACAATCCCCATGGATTACTTTGTATTGGGTCTGTAATTGCCTTAGTGGACCTGTATTTGTTTCAGCTTGTATTTGGTTATCTTTAAGTATGTATTATTTCATTCTGGGCCTGTAATGATTTGTAAACAAATCATTTGGGATTTAGTGAAATTGGGGAAACATGTATATTCTAATACTCGCATAAACGGGTAGAAAACATGCATATAGGGTTTAATTGCTTAGTTTGGATATTTGTTTCGACGTGTTTTGATTCTACACACTAGTAGAAATCATGCCTATAGGAATCGCACACACCTCAGTTAACTTTTCTAATACTAGTGCACTATTCAAAGGGATCTATGTCTTGCTTAACTATTAGACAGCATGCCTATAAGATGCAATAACACGCGCTTTGGCAATACTCATCTAGATACCATGACTATAGGGTTAATTAATTAATCTGTTGCTTCTGTTATTGTACTTCCCCACTTAGACGACATGCCTATAGGGATAAAGTGTTATAAAATCAAGTCCATTTATCAATTGTTAGAAATCATGTCTATAGAATACTCCCACTCGCCTAGAAGAATTGTTAACGTTGAGATGTCAAGTTGTTTCACCACCTCACTGCACAACATTTAGATATCATGCCTATAGGTTTTGTAATGTTTATAAGTATCGAATTTGTTTATCTAAAGTGGAAACACCGCATGTACGACACTTGAAATAAAAATCACATAGAAGCCATGTCTATAGGACTTAATGACTCTAATTCGTCTTAATTCTGAAACTGTCTACTGCCTAATGTAAGAATCTGCCCGCGTGCATTTGTTGCTTATTTGTGGAGGCTAACTTGAGACATTTATTGTCTATATGTGTAGTCCTACATGTTTGAATGTCGCTAAGTGTTATCCATTTTGATCAGCCTAAGTAAAGTCTAGAACCACCCAAATAATAGGTCCAAAGCCTCCTGGACCATAGGCCTAGGACGGGTAGTGCACGCATAGGATGCAACGTAGAATTGAATTAGAACGCTTTAGGTAAACAACTTCAAGAGAGTAATCGGGTAACAAGAGATGATTGTCTGTGCCCACTGAATAATATGAGCAACTCCTATCTAAAGGGAGTTGCGAAATATTATTTATGTTGCACAGGGTGATCCTTTAGGCTAAAAACCTTAAGATCCCCCCATTTCCTTTATATACTTACTCATTTAATATAGACTGTTGTCACACCTCCTTTTTCATACGCCCCAAAGGGGGTTCGGGAGTTTTTCCACTTAAAGTGAC
>ML412620.1:2206-30448 GCA_005239525.1 Nicotiana knightiana | reverse complement strand
GGGTGGAGGGTGGGAATGGGGTGCGGTGGGTCAAGTAGGGTGGGAGTGGGAGTAGGAGGGTGGAAACCAACAGATGGAAATGGCATGGGAGAGTTTCTTGTCATTTTCGAGAAATTAGAGGAAAATGTATTCTTAAGGAAAATATTTTCCAAAACTTTAAAGCCAACTAAACATGGGAAAATTGGACTCGTCCACACCAAACACACTCTAAGTCTCACTCTTAAATTAGTTGGGCCGACTATATGAATCATATTTATTCATTTTGCTTTATCGGGTTATCTCTTCCACCCCTCATTCCTTATCTAGGTGTGTAAGTCACATAGACATAGTTGTCAGAAGTTAAGTGCCCAAATAATTAGATTTGTGGGTTGTGAGAATTATTTTTCTCCTTTTAATTATTTGTGGTAGTGGAGGAATTGTTTGATTATATGACTGAAATGTTATATATTCCAATTTGTGCAGGGTATATCTTATGGACCTGATCTTTCTGCTTCTAAGGTGATGGCCTTTCTGTTTTTGTATTGCTTTGTTTTGTATTTTTGTTTTTGGGTGCAATTCGCTTTAATTGAGATGGCTTTGTGCAAATGATTGTTTGCACTTGCATTCCTATTGTCTCACATTTTCTCTGCCTATCAAAGTAGTTTGAAAGGTCTTCATCAATAGCTTTTATATCCTTTTCCTTCTATTTCTTCATTTTACTCCAAAATTTGGTCCTTGCTTTATTTTCTTTAAGTTCTCAAGTCCCGAGTTTGATCACCCTATAAAATGGCACTAGTGCAATGATGTGCACTGTTTTTCAGAAATATTGAATCTCAAACAGTTGCACCTGCTTGTTATAGGTGCGCCTGCTCCAAGAAAAAGCAAGAGTATATTCCTACAATTGTTTTATCTTTCAGTCAACAGCCATAGACAAGTTCGTAAATGAGGTTTCCCTAGCATGGGGCGACCATACTGGAAATTATATGCATGTAGTTTCCAGTTACATAGACGAGGAGGTTTTGCAATTGATAAGTTCTGGCTGGCTGATCACCGTTCTACGTGAGTTCCAATGCATTGACCTTTTTGTTCTTTTTCTTTCGATAAGCCACCTATTCATTGATAACCTATAGAAAAAGGGAAAAAGAGAAATAAGAAGAAAGCACATGAAGTTTTCTGATAAAATATCTAAGATGTTTCCTGTAATTGTAACTAAGTGATTGGTAGTTTTTAGCTTTTTAGTCGGCCTACTTCCAAATGCATTTCCCTCCATACCCTAACATGTAAAATGTTCCTTTTGAAACTCAGTTTGATTTCAAATTTGTGCTCCGTGAAAGGGTTCCAAAATTCTAAAAGGCTGCACTTAAATCCCTTACATTACCAAACTAAATTCTTTACCAACATATAACCTGATTACTTTGATTGAGGCGAGTGGGTATGATAAGAATTAGAGAAGGTTTAATATCTTTAGTAACTGCGGGTTGAAAGTTTTGTTGTCATTCTCTCACATACTGTGCTTGCAAGTATCTCATCATCTGACTTATTTTTGCAGGATCTCCTGGAAAAGCATCAGGTACAAGCTTACAACTATCTTGTTCCTTCAGACAGTAGCAGCTTCAAACACTATAAGGGATTTTCTTTCTCATTCCCTAAAGAACTTTTTCGTTCTAGCTTGTGAATTGCTGTTGCAATGTTATTGAAGAAATTTGTTGAGTGGTAAATGGTTATTTTCTCTTCTGAATCTTAAAATTTCTGCATTTGTCTCAGATGTTGAGTATAGTCCTGCAACTGACAATCCAGGCAAGATTTTCATTAACAAGCTTGAAGAACTGCCTCTGACAATCTGCAATTTGAATAAAAAGGTAAGAAGAAATATTGTGTACTGATTTGCATTTGGCATTCCTTAAACTGCGTAAATTAAGATTTGCTGGGCAACTCCGTAAAACTATACAATAGTGGCTTCTATGAAGCATTTGGTCATTGATTCCTGCTGAAGCTACTGTTAATTTGTATCTGATGAAATTTTCTCCTATCCCCGCTTCCACGGCATCCTGTGGCTCTCAACATGAACTTTACTTTCATTTTACTAAAGTTTACCAAACTGATAATTTTATTAATGTCGGGAGTTTATTCCCGCTATACAAGCGGTATAATAGTAGGGAGCCGACAAAGAGGTATGATCCTATACCCTCCCTCCACCCCCCCACCCCCCAAAAAAAACCAATCATCTATAGTAACAGGAACCTTGAGTTGTACAAGAAATTTACTAGAAACAAAGGACAGTTCCTCATTTGTACGAAATCATTTTCACACTTTGAAAAGCTCGTTTGTTCCTTTCCACCTCTGTACTGACATGATAGTGAAAGGGGCTAAATCCGATGCTCCATCTCCTTTCATTCTTCGATAAACCCAGCTGAACATCACATCCTTGATGATAGACAACCTTGCCTATTATATTCTGAGCGGATTTAGCAACAAGTGGTCGACATCTTCTTCCTAGTGTTTGCATTGTAATGCCACATATATCACGAGCTAACATATGTTCTCTTTCTTTTCCTCATATTATCAGACATACGAATCCTCCCTTGCAGCACCTCTGTCATTGGTCAAGTGAAAGGTCATCTCTTCTTCGGAATGCTTCTACACTGATAGGTTCTGGAACGTTGTATCGTGTCACCTTAGTAGTTGTTGAAGGACTTCATCAAACTAATTTCACTTCCCCTCTCATTTCATTTCCAAGCATCCTGGTCCGCGTGTAATGCTTTGCGTGTTTTTGTAGTTCCATGAACTCATATATCTCCCAATCCTATAAGTTTCTCTAGAATATAAAATTCCAAAAGTTCCACTGTCTTTTGCTCAATGTACTGGAGCAATTGCAATAGCTTTCTAGCTCAATATGCTAAAGATCGTCGGGCATGACTGAGGGTGTCGTTATTACACCACATATGCTTACAAAAAGTCAAACTTATACTATTTCCAATTCATGCTTTAAGACATCACTGAAATGCCCCCCACCCCTCCCCAAATAAAATATCTTTATATACATATATTATAAACATAAGTATGCATGAGTTCGTGATGTAGATACATAGTGTCTAGTGGCTCATTGTTGAATAATAAATGGATTTACGTAGGAAGTCTAGGAGAAAATGCAATGAATTGTTTCAAGACCGACTTGATTTACTTTTTTTCTTTTATTTAATTGATCCCCGAATAATATTTCTCTATAATCCGCACTCATATGGCAATATGATGATGACGGTCCTCCACCCTCCCTCTTGGAGACCGTACTTAGCTACAATTAGTATTCTCCAAAGGGCCTGCACCATGTTGCCAAATCTCTGTCGCATTTCCCTCTTGGCTCTCAGCATGGAGTATACTATTATGTCATTTGCGAGACCCTTTGATCCAACAAATTTTTTTACAGAAAATTGGTGCTACTATGTGTACATATGAGGCAGATTCTGCCACCGTGACAAACAGGTCATCCTTTTACTTTCTATCTCCAGTTTTCCTCAATATCTGCAGCTAGTGCGTGAAAATCTTACCTCCTTCTCCTTTTCACTGTGGTCAATGAGGGCTGTGCAGTGGTTTATTGGTCCGATGATCAGTGTATTTTGTTGCTGATTACTTTAGTGTTAGTTTTAGTTTTTTCTTTTCAGCCTTTTTTTGGGTTGGACGGTTGGGCAGTGGTGATTCTTTAGTCTTTACTGTGAGCTGGTAGGTTCATTTACATGGGGTACATGATGACCATGACCCTCCATTTTTTGATGCATTTTATAGGATAGTGGTGCATGTTTTGGATAAACACAAGATTTGCTAAAAGTCACTACCATTCATTACTTTTGCAAATCTCTTTTATTCCATATGAATTGGTTTCTCATGACCAGCTTAACCGCTGATGATTATGGCATCAGATCAATTACTTGAGGGGCTTCTTTAAGATAGCTTCAGATTTTGCTGAGGCGTTTGATTCCTGGTATGATCCTCGTACATGCTTAGTCTAGAGTAGAAAGAATGCAAATTGGAGGAAGAGGATATGTCCAGATATGTGGACGAGTTGATTTCTAAAAGTTGTTAACATAGCTTCTGCCGCAGCTTGGATGAATCCTATCCAAACAAGCATAAAAAATGGATCTTTAGTGGGAAATTCCAGCTAATTAAAAATTCCAAAGGATTCATCGGTCATTAAAAAAAAAAAAAAATTCCAGCTAATTAAGATGCCGTTACCGATGCATAAGAAACATAATTGGTGAGCAGATTCCTTTTTATTTATTTATTCATTCACTGGCAGGCACGCTAGAGCCATTTGAATTCCATCTAAACCATACTAAACTCTTAAATTATTGTTATTACGGGAGAAACAAATTTGTACCCTTAGGAATTGTTTGTCAGAGTGAGATTAATGTTCTAAAGGTTTCAAGTAATCAAGAATCTTTATTGGGAAATCGCAGCTGATTAAAATGTCGTTACTGATGCATAAGAAACATATTCGGTAACAGATTCCTTTTTATTTATTTGTTCACTGGCAGGCACGCTAGAGCCATTTTAATTCCATCTAAACCATACTAAACTCTTAAGTCATAGATAAATACAGGAGAAAAAAACTTGGATTCTTTAGGAATTGTTTGACAGAGTGATGATTAATATTCTAACCGTTTCTTTATTTTATGCTTTTGGAGAAGAAGGCAATGAGCAAGGAGGTCAAGACAGTTGGTTACTTGATGAAGCCTTCTCGTGAAGAAGATTTTGCCAAGGTCAGTTCTGCTGGCAAAATGGGTTGAGAATTTACTTATTACACATAAATGGTCATCAGGCATCCAAACTTCTTGCGTCTTCTCAAATAATCGATGCTTTTTTTTTGTCTTCTCCATGGCCCGGCTTCAAATATTTAAAGTAGGATTTTTAAGCTGGTTTAAATGATGGAATGTTGCTAGTGCTTTGTACTTGACTAAAGAAGGATCCTAATGTGAGGCTTTTTCTCCCTATGTTATATTTGGAAATTGACATGTTCTTTATTTTGCAGAGAGGTGCATTCCCCTTAAATCCTACACCAAACGGGTTAACATTTGTGGCCCTTAACTACGAGCTCCCTATGTCATGGCAGTTAAAAGAAGTTGACGGTGTTCTACATAAATCAACTGATGACATCATTCATGTTGAAATGAGCGGCTCTTCAGATTTTGAAAACAAAGTTACTTATACAGAGGGCATGGAACAGTTACAAAGGTGACTTCCTTCTATTAACTTATTATCGGTTAATAATTTACAGCAGAATAGGAAAAAGGTGAAGTTTCTTTGCTATCTCTCTTCTAATCACCTTTCAACTTCTATTGCAACTACCTGATTAGAATCTCAATTATTTTTTGTCATTTTCTTTCTGTGAATCGCCTTAGCACCATAACTGAACAAGATAAATTTTATAGTTATATACCAGACATTAAAAGTCTACATCTTTTATCAAAATATCGAAGCATTAAGTTGTTCGAGGAAATCCAATGGAGCGTACAGAGTACTGCTATGAGTGCAAAGAAACCCTAGTGTTTGAGCTACAACTGAAAAGCGAAAAGATAAATATTATTAATAAGAAGAAGTGAATGCTAAGAAAGTTGTAGCTAGCTCTAACTATGTGCCCCTAGTCCATGTTTAGATCATAGAGCTATATGCCCTTTCGGTTGAAAAAAGTTTCTCTCTTTAACTTAGAACTGCTCTGAAGGGTCATGATGAATTGGATCAATCAAAAAGATTTAATGCTTTCATTCATTCTCTTGTAGCCTCTTTTGATATTGATTCATTTGTTGATAACAAAATATGGATGCTGTTCGTAGATCCTTGGTACTTTATTGATGGAAATGACTTTCTTCCAAGCAGCTGAATGACATCTTTAGTATTTTTGCATGTTTTTTTTGTCTGATTGTTTTTGGCATGTGCCTCTATATCTGAAAGATGCATTGCACCACGTTGTTTTCAGCTTGAACTGGTAATGAATGTTGAAATAATTTGTAAATTGGATGTAAGTTTGTGAATTTTTAGAAATATTCTGCTTGAGTTTCATGTCAGAGAGTTGGTTTAAATTTCACTAAAACTCCTGCAATTATTTTCTGCTCAGGTACATCAGATGCCATCCTGACTGTTGTGTGATTGACCCATTCAGCAACATTTATCCTGTTCTAGATCGGTTGAAAATACAGCAGATTCTAGGTGGTTTGGCTAATCTTAACACCAAAAGCTGCAGTAAAATCAGGGGTCCCCATTTTTTAAAGGTCCTTTTTGCTAAATGTAACCCATGTTATGCTTATATATTATCTTTAGAGTGAAATCTTTGAGACTTCAATCCCTAATCTTTTCCTTATTGATCTTTCATAATTGCTTCATCTGTTTCTCTATTTTCTTCATTCATCAGCTTACTTTCCAGAAGCTATGTTAAGCAAGGCCTTATTCTGGGGTCTCAATTCCTACAATGTATATGACCACAGACCAGGGGTCATAATCTAAAGTTATCAGATCTTATTGTAACAATGTGTTTTGAGTGGGATCAAGTGATAAGAGTTTCTGCAATCTGAGGAGATGGAGTCTTTAAATGGAGATAACATTAGTGGATCAGTGTGGTTAGTCCAGGAGTCAGTTTAAGGCTTTTCCCACTGTATGAATGAGAAAGATCAGTCAGTTTTTTGGCTTGTAAAAGAAAGAATCTAAATCGAACTTGCTTTGTTGGGATAAAATTGCTTTTTACGATGGAATTTGACCAGACAATGCAGTAGGTGATATGGTTATCATAGGGCCTGACAATAAAACCGGTACAATAGGAAGGAAATGTTATTCTATGAAGAATCGTTTTTTTTTAATTGTATGCCACGGGTTTTTTCATCTCATGACTCTCATTTGTTTGATATTCAACTATAGAGTATGTGGATGTTTATGCATCGTTTGCAGGTTTTGCTGTTTCTTCATTAACCAATTTCTTTGAAATTGAAGTTTCCCCTGTTTGGTGCAATCTAAGAAATATAATTCATCTATATGTTATTTGGGGTTGTTTGTGCTGTCTGCACAGTTTAAGGGGACAGTGTTCTTTTCTGTCACCATTAGGTTTGGAACACTGCGTTCAAGAGTTTGCCTGGTACTGTTTTTCTATAAAGTTAATCATTTTTTTCTGTTCTTGTCATTGCTCAGCTCGGGTAGGTTAAATTTAAAGTTGAAAAATCTAATTAAACACAAAATTTCAAGATTTTATCTATATCAGTATATAGCTTCAAGATTAGGATCTTCTTGTGCGGTTGTTAATGTGAAGCTCCTTTTGCTTCATGAGCTAATGCTCTAAAACCAAACTTTGAACCCAAACCAAAAAGGAAATGCTGGAACACAAGTTCATTGTAGTTCACTACTCATCTCATCATTTATAATATAAAAACTGTAGGTATCTGAAGATTAGTTTTCTCTACTTGGTAGACATTTGATGTAATGTGTGCTTCTTTGTGCAGGTTGTCGATTTTCGTGAGCCCAAATTGGAAGAGAAGCTAGCCGATGCTAAACTGTCGCTTCCAAACATTGTAAAACCCCAAGTTGCTTGTGGAGTTGCTGATGCTCATAGCATGGTAATGCTGAGTTCTCAATCCAGCATGAATAATATTCTTGGTCCCCCCTCTCTCTCTACATTTATATTTTAAACTTCTTACTCTGTAAAAGGTATAATTTGGCATTATGCCTTCCTCCGTTTGATGTTATAGAAAAATTTAATCTTGTATGGACTGTCTATGCTTTAGCTCTAAGCTTTGCCTTTATATATCTTCCTTTCTTTTTCATTTTTCATGTGAACTGTCGACTGATTTTGCAACCTTTTATTTGATGAGTCATTTGTTTATTATGGCAGTCTTATCTAGAATTTTTAATGGACAGGCTATTATCTTTAAGGCAGACAGCTACAAAGACCTCAATGTCCCTCTTCCAGCTATTGTGCAGGTAAGCAAAGGGCTATATCTGGTTATCTTTTAATCTATCTTGCTCGGACTCTCTGAAGATGTGTCCGGATACGTGTCGGATCCTCCAAAAGTAGCGCATTTTTGAAGGATCCGACACGGGTGCGGCTACATTTTGGAGAGTCCGCGCAACATAGCTTTTAATCAGCCAAATGATAGAACTGGTTTAAGTTGAACATTCTGCATTAGTGTGTTTGTGGTATTGCATATTTTCTCATTGATATGTAAGACACTTTCGTTATATGCAAATGGCAGTGGGTAGTCAGCTTGATTGTATCAGATACTGATTAGATTAGCGAGAGTGTTTCGGAAGCACGTGATGTTGTGCAAAGGACAGTTAATTTGCATGTCTGTTTTGGTTTGCATCTTTGTTGACCTCCATATTTGTCATCTAGATGAATTATTTCCTGCTAATGTAAGCTTTCTCCTTCAAGTTAAATATGAACTCAAGTGTAACTGCAGGAATATGTGGATCATTCATCCACTATGTTCAAGTTTTACGTTGTAGGAAAGAAGATTTTCTTCGCAATTAAGAAGTCTACACCTAATGCAGATATCTTGATAAAGTTAGCTGAAGAAAAGGAGCTGAAGCCATTACTTTTTGATAGGTATTTTACCACCTTAAATTCCCCAATCTGCTATAGTAATAAGCACTTTCTATGCCTTAGGAAGACCTATTTTTGCAGCTTAAAATCTCTACCTGTTGACAAAGACAATCAGCAAAAAAGCCAATATGAAGATAATAAACGAATTGATCAGGAGCTAGTGACCGATGCTGCAAATTGGTTGAGAAGGGTGCTTGACCTTACCATCTTTGGCTTTGATGTTCTGGTGAGTACTTTCATATTCCTCATCCCTTACAACCTATATTCTAGTTGATTAGTCTTTTGTTTACATTTATTAACTAAGAATATAAATATATTAAAGATCCTTCATCGGTAGCTGTTAATAATAAAATTCATTGCTTCATCTATGCTCTATAAAACATCTCTCTAAAATGCTTTTACTTGTGGTAAGACTGAATTGTCCTATGATCTTGCCAGAGCTGCATTGGCGAGATGTCAAATAAGCCAGGTTGACCCTGTGATTGTGGATACGCACATATGCATATAATTTATCCCTATCGTTTTGCCGAAGTTCTTAGTAGTAACAACCTCTAGATAGAGCAAGATCTCTCCATAACAATGACACTTCTCTAGTCCCTGCTATGCCAGCAATAGGGAATCCTTAGAAAACCAGAATGCAAATTAGCGAAGTTTCCAAGGTGTTCTATCTTTGCGTAGTAGGCGTTTGGACATAAGAATTGTAAAATTCCAAAATTCAAGCGAAAATGGTATTTGAAATTTAGAGTTGTGTTTGGACATAAATTTCAGTTTGGGTTGTTTTTGAAGTTTTGTGAGTGATTTGAGTGAATTTTGAAAACAATTTTTTTGGAGTTTTTCAAATTTTCGAGAATTTCCAAAATGCATCTTCAAGTAAAAATTGGAAATTTTATGAACAAACATTGATTTCGAAAAAAAGCGAAACTTTTTTGGAAACAAGGAAATTTTTGTTTATGTCCAAACGGGCTCGTAGTCTCGGTCCACAGTGGAAGGCTCCGTACCTTGAATTCTTCCTTGACTCTCCCTTATGATGTAGTGTCGTCATTCTGCGTTTTGTCCACAGTGAAGAGAGGGCCTTGTGCTTGTCAATCAGCAATGTAGTGTTAAAATAAATAAATACTAGAAACAGACTTAACTCTATCAGCAGGCCCTCTTCTCTGCCTATGTTGTCCCTTTCGGTTTTGTAGTTGTATATTAGTCTTTGGGCTGTAGGGATAGATTTGTTTCTGGTAGAGAAGATAAAAAGGAGAACCATAGAAAAGGTTTACAAATATATTTGCCTATACCAAAAACAGTGGTTTCACTCTGAACTAGAAGTTTCAAAATCTCAGCTCCTAAATCCTTGAACCAAGCTGAGAATTTTACCCCAAATAACTAAAACGGAAGTGAGTGATAATGTCTAAAGAGAACATTGCTCGAGCAGCACACTTCGTGATACAACTTTTCAATGAAATTTCAGATCCAGGAAGGCACGGGTGACCATGTCATCGTTGATGTAAATTACCTTCCATCATTTAAGGAAGTTCCGGATGAGGTTGCAATACCCACATTCTGGGAAGCCATAAAGGAGAAGCTGACTGGAAAAAAGAGCACAGAAGCAGCAATCCTATTGTAATATTCTTCGTAGCATCACTAATAAAAATGTCATCTTACTGATGCTGATTACCAACTTTTCTTTTGTTCTTCATGGTAACAACTGTAACTTATTCTGTAAATTTGAAATCCTATTTCATTCTGTTCAGCTTATTTGAGGTATGTACACACTGTCCCAATGAAGTTTAAACTTTGAACATTAGCTATTGGCAAAATACATAAACGACCCCTTTAGCTTGGTAACAATTTCCACCTCAACTGAGGCTTGCACAATGTCTCACCGCCACCTCTTAGTCCTCTTCTTCTCAACTCAACACACCATCACAGAAAAGTTTGGCCACCATCAGAGTCTCTCTGGCCATCATATTTTTTTCTTATTTTTATATCATTTTCAGAAACCACCATATCACTACGTACTGCCACATTCAAAATGTGAGGATGTTTCCTTTCTACTCTCCTGTTTTGTTGGGTAATTCTAGTGCAAGATGTTTGAAAAACTATACCATACTCAAGAAAAAGGTAAATTTGTTCCATTGTCGCTGTTGAAGATGTTAACGCTGTGGCTAAATTGTTTGTCTTTTTTGTGCCACTTCTTTCTTATGAATTAACAAAAAGATCCATATACCAGGAGAATAATCATCGACTATAGTTAAAAGCTATGACGCACCAAAGAAAGATAGAGTGCAATATGGCCCCATAAATCATAATGAATCAATTCAAAAATACCAACAGCTCTAGAATTACTCAAAGGAAATTTATTTCTTGTTTGTTTTGCACGAAGATATACGTTACGACTTTTATTCAAGACATCACTAATCTAGTCACTTGTTGAGATAGATGTCCTAAATTTTTTTAATTAATGTGACAAAAGAATCCAGTTGATCTACAGATATTAAGCTGCACGTTAGGCGCGGAACATAGAGAATATTTTTAAGAACTAAATTGTTCCTTCATTAGTTGCTACCGTCAGTGGCGGAGCCACGTTGAACTGAGGGGTGCCAAGCGATACCCCTTCGCCGAAAAATTACACTATATTGTTAGATAATTTTTTATATTTTATGTATATTTTTACTATATGTTGACTCCCCTTGACTTTTCGATGTAGTTAATTATTATTTTTTGACACCCCTTGATAAAAATTCTGGCTCCGCCACTGGCTACGGCTACCGTGTTGCTTCCATTCGGTAAAGTTTCCTGCAGGTTATTTAAAATTAAGTTGTAAACTACCTCTCATATTATTCAATGCCTCTGTATTTTTGCACTTACTCATCATCTTCTCACTTGAAAGACTTTTCTTGTCCAAAATTGTACCAAGATCACAAGCTCTTCCCA
The DNA here is from genome assembly GCA_005239525.1 of Nicotiana knightiana. Lineage (NCBI taxonomy): Eukaryota > Viridiplantae > Streptophyta > Magnoliopsida > Solanales > Solanaceae > Nicotiana > Nicotiana knightiana. The sequence goes on along the minus strand of ML412620.1, from coordinate 18,972 downwards.
TAATTTCGTTAGTAATCAACTTTTGTTTGCATTCTGCAAGATCAATCTTTAATTGTTGTATCCTCAGACCATTTCTCATGGAGAAACTCCTTAACACAAGTCTTGTGAGATATCGAACGGAGAGTGGGTTCAATCAGGGGTGGATCCAGTGTGTTAGATACGGTTTCCGTGAACCCAGTAACTTTTGTCTAAATTCGCATTTGTATTGAAAAATTCATTAAATATATAAGAATATTTAACTTGGAAGCCAATCGTGTATTAACTTAAGATTTGCGTAGCAACCCATAAACTTAAAATTTTGGATTCGCCTCTGGGTTCAGTAGTGTGTTTGATCCACCATACTAATTGATGGTCCACCAATCTTCTACTTCCCGAGACTCGATCTCTTCTTGTCATTTGATCATCCCGTCGATAAACCCAACTTCTTTCTTGCATTCAACGTGAACGATCGAGCTCATTCATCATAATTTCCTCCCTTCAATTGTCAGAATCTTAGGGTTGTCGTTCCAAGTTATATATATTAATGGCAAAACTATTTTTTGTTGGTTTGTTCCATTGGTGTCACTACTTCCTGCCGTCGACCATGGGTGATATAATTTAGGTAGGCTCTAACACCATGCTAAATTAAAGAGGAACAACTAGTGGAGAGAAAAAGTACATTTTTCATTAATAGTATGCCCTCGTATTGCTTATCTTGAAAAATACAAGTAACAATTGAATTTGATTTGTGGTTTTAAAGATACGTGATGTAGTTCAATACTAATTAATAAACAAGTAATATATAGTTTAAATGAGTAGGATTGATGAACCAAACCAATCTTACTAGAGCAGCGGAGACCCCGAGCTCGATGACCTCGAGGTGGGTTAGAGATGATTAAAGCAAGAACAATAAAGTAAGAGCTTTAAAGCTGAAGAACAATTCTGAAGCACAATAAACGAGAAAAGTCAGACTGTATATTCTTTTTGCAGTGATAAGATGATTCTTACAAATGATTGGGGTCCCCTTTATATAGGAGGGGAAACCTCAAATAAAGTACATTTCTATTTACAGTAAAAAATCTTATTGGTACAACTGTATAACCACCTAGTACGGATTTGTACGAATCTATCCCGAAATTTACGCCTTGGCCTTTATGCCCCTGAGAAATTCCCGCTCTTTCTTGAGTGTGTTCGAGATGATACTATCTCGAGATAGAGCATGCTGGCCTTCGATTTGCTCCCCCGAGGTGCGCATCTTTCAACCGGACCTGATCCCTTCTTCGAGTTGCCCGAACTCAAGCTCAAGGCTCGATTAGAGCCCGATTTCGACCATATATAGATAGTCCCCGCGTTTCTTAGAATGAAAAGATAAGAAACTATTTGATTCTTGACTCTTCGATGCCCCAATCGTGACGTCAGACTCGTGAGGTCAGCGGTTGGCGTGACTGAAAGGTCGTGCAAAGGTCACGTCTGCGCAGTTTTTGGAAAGTCATCAATTAAAAGCGGCTTTTGGCCAGCCGTTTAGCTTCCCCAACACGCACAAGTGGCCTCTATAAATACTTCAACTTATTTCTTTGCAAACTTTACTCTCTTCAACATATTCAAACCTGTTGTTTCCTTATTCTCTCTACGTTTATACCTTTCTTGTGCCCATTTTACCATCAGCTTCTTTTTTCTTCTAAATTCACAGTAATAATGACAAGAACTTCCAAGACAGTTCAATGAAAGAGAAGGCTTCTTCGTCTTCTCGCACATCTAATAGTAAAACAGCGATACCTCATCGTATTGAAGAGTGTACCCCCGGACCTTGTGATACGTCTTTCGATTTTAAAATTGACAGACCTGCTTCGATCCCGGGTTAATGCGAGCCTATGTCTCGGTATATTAGCTTGATAACAGAACTCGAACAGGTGAAGGCAGATTTCCGTTGGGCGGATACGGTGGACGTGGATATTCCTTCACCCGAAGAGGATATAACCACTTACAAAGCAGGGTACCTAAGTGTGTATACCTACCCATTCACCTTAGGCCCCGTAGATCCTTCTCTACCTCTCCTAGATCCAGTGATTCTTGACTTCTGTCGACAATACCAAGTGACGCTAGGCCAAATTTACCCTTCCTTTTGGCGAATTGTTCACTTGATCAGGTACTTCTCGAGCAAGGTCGAGGGGATGTCTTTTACCTCGACCATCTGATCATGCTATACAACCCTCGTCTCTATCAAGGTGGCCTGATAAAGTTGCAATGTCGATCCTCGAATTATTTCTTCTCCAGTATAGACGAAGATAAAGACCGAGGGTGGATGAGCCGCTTCGTTCGAGTCAGGACCTCCGGCCTGATTCCTGTTGAAAAGATACCGTTTCCAGAGGAGTGGAATATGAAGCGTAAGTACAGACTTATCGAGTGTGTTTCATTATTTTTATGTTCCCATCTTCTTTTGAACTAACCCTTTTTTAATGATGCAGCCGTCGTTTGGTATCCAGGTGTGGTTGCGGACCTCCCGGGCTGGGTTCGGCAACTGACTTCCACTTCCTCATACGCCGAACGCGTCTGGCGTGAATTTGCTAAAGCTCAATGGGAGGCCAAAAACCATGGTGAGCTTTCATGATTTGCATATCTAAATCCCTTAGCGAAATACTCTTTAGCAAAATACTTAATTTTGCATTTATGCAGGCCTCGAAGACGCTGTTTCGATGAGGCCGCCCCCAGCCGGTGAGGAATAAACCCCAAAACCCACCAAAGACAAGAAAAGGAAGAGAGGGTCGCCGGCGAACTCCCCGAAGCCAAAGAAAACAAAGGTTCGAAGGTCTAAGGTCGATATGGCGGCCTTAACTCCAGAAACTGCCGAACGTCTTCGTGCCGAGGACAAAGAGGGAGACGATGCTGAGGGCGAAGATGATGACCACCCGTTAGTGATTTGGAGAAGAGGAAGAACTGATGTTTCAAAGGCTGCTAAACCGAAGACTGCTGAGGGGAGCTCGAGCAAAGTCCTCGAACCGACCGATGACAAGAAGGCGCCTTGTCCCGAAGGGCACTTGATCGATGAACTCGAAGATCCCAACCCTAAGGTACCTCAAAGGCGGGAGAACGACCCGATTGAACCATTCGGGGTGATTGATGTGGACGATTCTCCGCAAGGCCCGTTGTTCTCTACGGGGCAAATACGGGATGCCCAAGATATGAGGACTCCCAATGTGGGAACATCCCATGGGGAGAACGACATCTTCAAAAAATTCCTTGTCGGGATCGAAGAGGGCCCCGACCTCGACGCCTCATTCATCTTTGAAGAGGCTAAGAAGCTTCGAAAGCAGGTAAACTTTTCCTTAACAATTGTGTTTGGAGTTTGATTTTTGCCTTTCTGACTCCCTTTCTTTGTATTAAAGCCGTGATGCTCTATGAACAAGCTTTTTTCAAGTCTCGGGCTGAGATTTCCCGTTGTGAAGTTGAGCTCAGGAAGCTCATGTCCGAGATGGACGAACTCAAGGCTCTTTATGCCAAAAGAAAGGGGGAACTCAACGATCTTCGAGCAAGTTCGGAGAAGGCTTCCCAAGAGCGGGCCGAGTTTGTCGAACAAGTAATATAACCTTTGTGGGATTATTTTGTACTTACTTGTTTTGGTGTCTAATGCTTTAATTTTGCAGCTTCATCAGAAGGCCGACCTGGTGGAGCAACTTCGGGAGGAGCTTAAGAACAAAGACGCTGAAACCCTCGGGTGTAAGCAAAATATGGACCGTCTGGCCTCCAAGAAGGACACTCTTCGGGACAAACTGGCCTTGATCGAGCACAAGCTTCAGAGTGCAAAATAGAAGAGCTGTAAGTTTAAGGAACTTCACACTGAGAAGGCCACTGAATTAGCTAAAGTCAAGTCCGAAGCTGATGCATTCATGTCCTCATATCGAACCGATGCCGTTGCTGCTTATGCTCGGGCTCGGGAGATCTCTGCTGCGGCCGAGCTCAAGTTAACATGTTCCATCAATCACGCTAAGCTGGAGTCTCGAAGGCACACTTTCTAGGAGGTGCATGCTAAAGGCTTTGACCTTTCCCCCGAAATAGAGAAGGTAAAGGCTTTGGAAGAAGAGGAAGCTGCATTGCTCTCCACCGATGAGGATTCTGCCAGCGACTCCGAGAGTGAGGGAGATAAAGGTGAAGTCCCCGAGGAGGAGGAGGAGGAGACGGTCCCCAAATATGAGGCTACCAAAGATGTAGCTCCAGTGGATACTGCCTCCGAGCAAGTGACCCCAAAAGTATATTAGGTTCATTTTTTGTGTAAGGGACCTATGTGGGGGGTTTTGTAAATGTACTTTTGAATCATCTTTTGAATATACAAATTTTTTTTGCTTCATCTTCGTTTCGCGTTAAATTCCATTTTGTATTCACTAGTGAAACGAAATTTGGTATTGTAGACAAGCAGTCTGCCTATTGGGCTTAGAATATAATACCCTTAGGTTTTGTGTTTGATAAACGGTCGATAATAGGTTACCACTTAAGGTTCAGTCTTCGAGCTAATCTTTAAGTTGGCTTGATGTTAGTTCGGGGTGAAGGAACTTTTGAGTCTGATCTAGATAACGTCTCGAGCATGGTGTGTTTCTTCTTTTATGCTCTTGGCCCCTCGATTTAGTATTGGCCCTTAGGCTCTTTTAGGTTGGCCCTTAGGTTATTTATGTAGGTCCAATTCGGCCTTTAAAGTGGCTATAGTTTTCCCCCCCTTCCGGCTAAAAGACTTAGTGAAAAGTTTTGGTATGCCTTAGCATGTGTTTTTTATTCATACTCGTTGGATTTTTCGAAGGTTCGATCGATTGGGACCTCGTCTATAATTCGTTGTGTACCGATAATCGAATACCTCTTGAGGTTTTTCGAAGGTTGATATTATCAAAGCCTCTGATTTATTCGAGGGATGGTTCTATCGAAGCCCTTTATCATTTGAGTTTGCCGAGGGTAGCCTGATCTAACCGTTTTTTCGAAGTGTTTGAAGGCCTTTAGTTTTATGGCGGAAGTCGGACGTCTCCGAGCCACATTATCTGGTCCATGGCCTTTTTATATGACCTTAGTCTTTAGTATGGCCGTAGCCTTTTAGTATGGCCGTAGCCTTTAGTCCCCGAATACGATGGCCTTGGCCTTTACATCGAGGGGATGCCTCTTCGAGATCTTATGAGTTCGAGTATTCCTATTTGAGGTCTTACGAGTTCGAGTTTTTGATAACTCAATATGTTGACTGTCGATGACAGTCCCCGAGTAATCGGGATGCATTTACGTTTTGGCCCTTGAACCATTTCTTGTGGAGTAAATGTGAAGTTCGTATAATAGTAGATTTCTTTGAAACACAAAGTGCTGTGATATAACAAGAATGCTTCTTTGAATAATTGATACATGCGAATATGTTTTGTCGTCGGGGGCCGAATTGCTCTACATGGACACAGTTCATTTGACCGTCTGACCCATTACAAAGTTCTCCTATCGAGGCCCTCTTTGGCGTGAATTGTTTTCTTCGAAAATGCAACCTATGAGGGTGATGCCCCCCAGTATTCTAGGTTAATTGGAAAGAAGCCTTGAATACTTGTTGAATTTCCCTTAGGTAGCATATAAGTGTTGCCTCGTTAAAAACCTTTCCGGTAAAACCCATTTGGGATAAATCCGATCTAAGGGAAAAAGAGTGCAACACATGCTTTAAAACCCAAGGTCTTCGAGTTGAGGGGTGCTCCGACGTCTTCAATCGAACATCTGCAAGGGGTTAATCTTAAATATAAATGAAAAAAAAGAAGGTTGTTGATACACAATTTTTTTCTATATTATTTTTAAAATGCATATATAGCTTCAAAACAATGCATGAGCATCAATTAATATTTTTCATAATTTATGCATTTTTCTAATGATTTTTATTAATTTATCCCTGTATTTTATTTATATAAGTAATTACTAATTGCCACACAAATGGTTTAATAACGATTTTATTGCTTAATTTTTATCATTTATATTTATACCAAGCTTTAAGTATTTTATTAATAGTCACATTTATATTTTTTGGGTTACAATTGCAATAACTTTACAATAATAGTCCATGTATGCATTATTACCTTATTTCGCCAGAAAATAGCTTTTATATATTTATAATATCAAGTAATTATTTTAAAAATCATTTTTATGCATGAAAATCTTTTTTTATAATTTGTTAATTATTTTTACAAATTATTTTATTAATTAATTGGGTATTTAACAAAATAGCCCCTATCAATTTCGTTTTAACCCAATTACACATCCCAATTACTTAAAATCCTAGCCCAGCCCGCTCCAGCCCAAATTAAATAACCCATGCCCGACCCAGAACCTTCTCTAATCGTGGCCGTTGATCTCTAAGATCAACGGTCCCAATTATTCCTTTCCTTTTTTGGTCTAAGCCCAACCCTAACCCCCCCCCCCATTTTCTTTTGTTCCTCCGTCTTCGTTCTCCCTGACCTCCCCTCTTCTCTCTCAAGCACCCCTTAAAACCTAGCCGCCGACACCGGAAAACCACCCATTTTAGGGGTTTCTCTGTAATTTCCGGCCCCTATCGGCCTCTCACATTTTCAGGTTGTTCGATTATGTTGATTTATGAAAGAATCTCAAAGAGATTCCACTCAGATTTGTTCAAAACCTTTTCATAAGCCTACCTATGGTCATCTCCGTTTGTGAGTATTATTATTTTTCGTGTTTATGGACCGAATCTCTGGTTCCAAACCAGATCTCCTTTTATCTCTATCATCTTTTCTAAAACCTAATCTCTTTCTACTTGGGTCTGTTCAGATCCTTGTAGATCTGAGACGATTTTAAGTGTTGTTTGGTATTTCTCTTTGAAAACCTTCTGTTTTTCCTTATTACTATTCGATTCCAGTGTTTTCTGAAACTAGGGTTTCGTATTAAGTTCTCTTCAAAAAGGTTTTTAAGCTTTTAAGTGTTTGAATCTGTTTATCTTTACTAGCTCGACTAATTTTTGTGTATATGCTTTAAACCCTAGGTTTTTCTGCTTATTTTATTGTTTACTTCAATATTTTCCCGTTACTGTTATCTCTGTCAATCAAAATAGATTGACTGATTTTATTAGGGCTCGAATTATATTTTCCTGTTAAAATTAGTACTTCACTGTAATTTTACCTATTTCCTTATTTATGACTTTTAATTATTACTACTTGCCTTAATTAGATTGTAGCCTGCTTTATGGGATTTAATTGACCCCTATACAGTCTACGATTGGTTTATTTACCTTATTTGAATCCTAATCGGGGCTGGTAATTTATTCTCCTTATTTTAAGGTAACTTTCCCGGATTCTGTTTGTATCAATTAGCTTGGGTTTAGCCCCAATTCACTGATTGATTGTATTTGCTTGCCTTACTTAGGAATTGTAATCTTCTTGCCTTATTTCTTTACCTTGCTAAGTGCTATATAAACCCCACTCTGATTTTTCTTTAAAACACGAACACATTCAGAAAGAAACATGCACAAACTCTTGCTCTTACCTTTCTGTTACTTGTGTTTGCTACACTATCTAGCAGGCTGAAAGCCAAGGCTAGACTATTGGGTTCTGCATCCTTTTACCTTCATGTTTGCTATTTTAACTGGTATCCCCGCTCCTATTGTCATTCATTATGCTATGTAGTTTAAATCTATGTGCTTTCATGTTAATTTCTCCCAATCAGAATGACTATTTCTGCGTAGTTAAACTCTTGTCTTTCTTGTTGATTGATCTCAATTAGCATGACTACTTTTGTGTAGTAGGCCTATGTCTTTCCTGTTTATTGCTCTTAACCAGCATGTCTATCTCTGTCATTAGGTCCTATTCAGTATGTTATGTAATTTGTCTGTCAACCTGCCTTTGCCTGCTTTATGTCTCTGTTAACTAGCTTGCCTCAACTCTCATGAAATTGTCTTTTCCAGCATGTCAATATGGTTCATACACTCTAGCATGTTCTTACTTGATTCAGGATACCTATCCACTTGTTTCTCAACTAGCATGCCTTCATGTTTGTCCTGTTTTATGTGTTCCTGGCTTCTATGCTCCCAACCCCTTTCTCTGTGTAGTTGTCTGATCATTATTCTGACCCCAGCATGCTATATGCTCGCCTAGTGATAAACTAAGTCAATCTTAGGCAATGTGAAATTTTGTTTAAAGTAACTGTGATCCTGTTCTGTCTATTTGTTTAACTGCTAGAATCTTTGTCTGAACTCAAAGTGCTGAAATGACTCTGTTTGTTCCTATTTACTTCTAAAAAACCAAGCTATTTTCTTAAAACTATCTCCTATTTTTATGTACTGTTTTCAACTCCTACTCTTAGATATCTAGGGTCTTGACCCTCCAGTGTGAGCACTGGACTCCTCCGAACTCTGACACACTAGGGCTAGCTTTTTCAAACTTGTTCACAAAACTATTTCTTTTAAAAGTGTTTCTGGTGCGAGCATTGCCTGGGGTCCATAAGGCCCATGGGAACTTTGACACATCAGAAGACCATTTGGTATACTATGAGTTACTTGCATACTTCAGACTTGGTTGAAGGCCTCGCTTCCAGGTTTACTATTGGGCCTATTCAGGCTCCCTATAGCATAGTAGTTTCATTCTGTAATTCATTTATATCTGGTCTGTAATAATAATTCTTGTAAAAAAAGATATTGGGGTTATTAATAAAACTGGGAGGGACTTTTATATATAACCTTATGGGGATCGAGTAGAAATCATGCCCATAGGAATGTTATGATTATCTATATGCATTAGAAACCATGTCTATATGGCTTGTCTCATTCTTTGAAATCTTGTATTTCACATTTGCATTAAAAATCCTACTTCTAGGTCATTTACCAATTCTACATTAATAATCATGTTCTCAAACCATCATGTGTGCATTAGAAATCACGTCCCTAGGAATTCCCTTGTTGAATTTGCTTGAAAACTTGCTAACAACTTTATTCGCCTAGATATCATGCCTATAGGAAGAACATATAAAAATCAGTTTCATCACTTAACCGTCATGCCTATAAGGAATAAGTATAAAAACAGTTTGACACTTAGATATTATGTTTGTAGAGATAATTATGTAAAATCAATTTTTGTGTTTATATGTCCTGAAGTAATTCTTGTGATCATTTGCAGTGCATAGACAACATGCCTATAGGGTTTAAACAGATAAAAATCTGTCTATTATAAATCAATCACTAGTTTATTATTATGGTCTGATTCACACTTAGATACTATGTCTATAGGATCCTACCCAGTTATCACCTAGGTAGGCCTGTAGGTTGATCAAAGTTATGAAGTTTAAAACTGTGTTTTTTGACTACTTACAAACTGCCCAGATCCAGTAAGTAATAAAATTAGTAGGCAAACTGATTAGGTATTCACTGCCTCGTCTTAATAAAATGCTGCATATTCTGCTTTGTGCTCATCTAGGTATCCTTCTATAGGACTTTAAATCGTTTAAAACTGTTGTTTGAGGCGTGCAATTGTTTGTTTACTTCTGGAGGTAAATATGAGCCCTTTAATTGTTCCTTATGTGATAGTCCAATTTGCTTTTGTTTGACGCCTAGTTTTCTCCTTTTAAGCACCATAGGTGAGTCTAGAACCACCTTAAATAGAGGCCCTAATCACCTCCAGGGCCATAGGTAAAGGACGGGTAATGCACGCATAGGGTACATATTCGATGCTATTAGAACACTTAGATAATAATTAAGGGAGGGTAATTGGGTAGTAAAGGATATGATGACCTGTGCGCTAATACTACGCGTAATACCTCTATTTGAGGAAGGTTACCGAGTATTGCACATAAGTGATACTATAGGCTAATAAATCTATGACCCCCCTTTAATTTTCGTTTTGAATGATTTTTATTTGTTTAAATGGCTTTATTTCTCTTTAAGGACTAATTCTCTTAGATTAAGTTTGGCCAGGACCCTCCGTTGTGGACCTCAAGGGGTGCCTAACACCTTCCCCAAGGTAATTTCGAACCCTTACCCAATCAATGGTAAAGTAAACCGATTTATGAGTTATTTGCTTTAGGTTCCCTAACACACCGTAATCCATTAGGTGGTGACTCTTCAAATTCCATACCCTATCCCAAAAGGAAATGAGTTGTCCCAAAATGTCGAAGCCCGATTCCGCGAGGAAAAAAAGGGGCGCGACAGTATGGCGACTCTGCTGGGGATAACCCTTAGGCTCTTACCATAACAAACTTGCTTTTGTGAATTAGTCTTTAAGCATGCTTTATTCTGCTAATACGCGTGCACCCTTTTTCCCTTTTCCCGTTATGTGAATTTAATTGCCTATTTTCAAGCATTTATGATTTTCTTTACTACAGAAACTAACTTGTCTCCTTGTTTTCTTTCTTAAACATCTTTCAATTATTAAATACCGCATTTATAAATTTTTAACGTGCAAATACATGACAACATGCTATTTACTGTTGCATAAATCATGCTCAACATCATACTCCACTCATGCGTAATCAATCCTATAGCAACACTTGATGAGTGTTTGCGCATATCACCCTTTAAATTCGGAAAGGCTTATTTGCGGTAAAACTAGTCGATCAGCAGTGCAATCAACGGTTTCGTGCCTTTCCTCCTCAAGTTGTCCGCTTGAGGGTACCAGTCTAGACCCCTATAGCAACCTTACTCTGACTATAACTGTACATGCTTCATGTTCAAACCTAGCCGGGTTAATGTGTTGTCCACATAATAACCCTTTAGGAAAAACCTTGTCCAAAAGTCCACTGGGATTTCCATAATCCCAACGGACGCAACCACGATATGTGCATTAATTTGGAGAAATAAGTGCCAATATGATAATCATTGATGTTAAGTAGTCGAATCTGGAGGAGGAAAAGTTTTTACCTTATTTGTTTTACAGAAATGAGGCACAAAGTCCCCAGGTTCAACATGGTCCAAAGAATACCACCATTGTTGATGAATTGGTGGGAGAACCTTTCGCCAAGTGACAAAGACCATGTGAAAAGAGTCCTCGAAAACTTACCCTCTTTACTGGATATCCAACCAAACAATATGTTGATCGAAGCGGCCACTATGTTCTGGGACGGAGAAAGGTCTGTGTTCCGTTTTGACAACATAGAAATGACTCCTCTCTTGGAGTAGATAAGGGGATTCGCTGGACTACCTTGGGACAATCCGGGTTTATTGGTGCCGAAAAATCGTGCCACTAGGGGGTTCTTAAAAATGATGGGTTTGAAAAAGAACGATGATTTGGAGTGCCTGAAGGAGTCCTACATACCCTTTGACTATCTCTATGAACAATATGGTTATAGCAAATCCTATCGTATCTTCCATGATGAATTCTCTATCACTTCCTTGGGTCATATTCACCGCAGGGTTTTTGTGTTCGTTGTTTGCTTCCTGGGCATGATAGTATTTCCAAGCAAAGGGGACAGGATTCACACTATACTGGATATGGTATATAAGACCTTAATGGAGGGGATAGAGGGGCAAGCATATACCATTGTCCCTATGATCATAGTTGACATCTACCTAGCCTTGGACCACTGCCAGAAAGGGTTCAAACACTTTGAGGGTTGTAATCTGCTACTGCAGGTTTGGTTATTGGAGCATCTCCAAAGGGGTCAATATCGTCAAGGGTTTCCACGAAGGGCGTGGAATGATAATATAGCCTTCCATCACCCTAAGAGAATGACTTACATCCCAGGCATGTTTTCTCAACCGGAAAACGCTACAAAATGGGCGCAGTTTCTTGACAATTTGACTAAGGACCAGGTTCAATGGATGTTCGAATGGTTCCCTACCAGTGAGTTCATCATCAGATCTAGGGACACTCTGCACTTGGTGTTGGTCGAGTTAAGGGGCATATGCCCTTATGTTCCCATCAGGGTTATGAGACAGGCACGCAGGAAGCAAGTCATACCGCGAGTTTCTAAAATAAGTCATTACAGGGCAGATTTTCAGGATGGCGACATCCCGTACAAATGTGAAGCTCATCATATGTGGCATCTAAAGGTTATTGTGGAAAGGGACACCATCGAGCCAGACATGTATCATGCAGGGCATGTACGCTTTTACCTATCATGGTTGGAAGACAATATAGCAGGGGTAGTTGAGCCGGGAATCGGTTGAGGAAACAGGGTCATAGACGAAGTTGTTGAAGCCCAAGTGAAATACAATAAACTGCGCAAAAGGGTTCATGAGTCCGAGGCCGAGCATCTGGAGCAACACAAGACTGATAGGGAACTGATCAATGAATGGAGGGAAAGGGCTATCAAATCTAATGAAAGGCTGGAGTATTTGGAGCAGGGTCTGATGGAGCTGGAGGGCAAGACGAGGAAAAGAGTCGCCGACTGATAGAATGATGAGGGAAGCGAATGAGGACATCTAGCGAGAGAATACCTGCTGTTGGGCATGCACGACCGAGGGAACCTGATCGATAGATCCAAGAAGATCAAGCCTGGGGAAGGTCATTTGGGGACCAAGTAGATTAGGTTTACCTGCTTTTTCAAATGTAATAAGGCTTAGTGCCATTAGTGACTTATCTTATTTAGTGTCATTTTAGATTTATCTGCTTTTACATTAATTAAATGAGGCAATTATTGGTACTAAAATTCTCCAAATCAACTTGTCGCTAGGCCTACCTCGGGCACAACGAGGCTCCCAAATTAGGACGTGAGTTTACATTCCTACACTATGTGTTTAGATATTGCAAATACTCTTCTTGGAACCCTTACTGACTTGGTTACTTTTGTTGTATTTTCTTTCTTCCTTTTTTATTATCCCCATTCCCCAAGGTTGGTTCACGCATACTGGCATCATCAGCTTATCATACCAGATTCAGAGGCCCTCCACCTTCTCCTCCTCCAAGTGTACCGAAAGGCAAAGGAAAAGCTAAAATGGATGATATGAACGGCATTACTTCACATGTTGAGAACGGGAAAACTTTCGATGGTCGGGGCACTCAGGTCCCAAATGATTTGGTTTTACGACTTGAGAAAAAGATACTTGCACTACAGGGCGAGCTTGAGCAGGTCCGTAACTTGGCAAATCTCTCCCTCACATTGAATATCCCCGTCACCCAGAACCCTGCACCACCTCAGAACACACCCAACAAACACCCACAGAATCCTCCCGCACCTCACCAGTATACAACCCCTCCTCAAAATCAGCATCTCCCTACTCAATACCCACAAAACACCTACCATACTCCCCAAGATACCCTACTAATTATTCCCGAACCCCAAAACTCCACCAATGATCATCATTATGCCCAAAATCCTGGCCTTCACTAGAACAACCCTATATACATAGAAACCCTACTTCACTCCACTCAACCAATCTCCTATACACCATAATCAGCCGAGAAGGACCTGCTCATCAAGAACATGGCTGAAGAGCTCAAGAAGTTGACAAGTCGGGTTCAGGGTGTTGAAGGGGGTAAGGGAATAGAAGGTCTGAACTATGAGGACTTATGCATACAACCAGATGTGGAACTGCCGGAGGGTTACAAACCTCCCAAGTTCGAAATGTTTGACGGAGCGGGTGATCCCAAGGTTCATCTGAGGACTTATTATGACAAGCTCGTGGGGCTCAGAAAAGATGAAAGGATTCGAATGAAGCTCTTCATGAGGAGTCTTATCGGAGATGCTCTATGTCGTGCCCCCCTTTTTCCTTGCGGAGTCGGGTTTTGACATTTTGGGATAACTCCTTTTCCTTTTGGGAAAGGGGTATAGAAATTGAAGAGTCGCCACCTAACGGATTTAAGGTGCGTTAGGGCACCTAATGCAAGTAAGTCATATAAACGGATTTTTGTTACCAGAGATTGGGTAAGGGCTTGAAATTACCTTGAGGGGAAGGTGTTAGGAACCCCTCGAGGTCCACAACAGTGGGTCCCAACCAAACTCATTTTTTGGATTAGTCATTAAGCAAGTAAAGCAGTTTAAGCACATAGAGATTATTAAAACAAGAATAAGGGAGTGCCTAGGTTTATTAGCCTATACGATCACATCTGTGTAATACCCGGTAAACCTTCCTCAACTAGAGGGGTTACATGTGGCATTAGTGCACAGGTCATCATATCCTTTACTACCCAATTACCCTCCCTTTAGCAGTTACAAGCAGTTTTAATTAGACAAACTCTATGCGTGTATTACCCGTCCTTTCCTTATGGCCCTAGAGGTGTTTAGGACCTCTAATTTAGGCAGTTCGAGACTCTCCTAAGGTGCTTAAAGGAGAAAATCTAAGCGACAACAAAGAACATATAGGACTGTCAAGTAAAGAACAATTAAGGGGCTCATGTTTACCTCCACAAATAAACAGATAATTAGCACATCTCAAACAACAAGATTTCAGATGTTTCAGAACAATCCTAGAACATGATATCTAGGTGAGCATGACAAGAAGAGAATATGCAACATTGTGTGTCACACCTCCTTTTTCCCTACCCCGTAAGGGTAATAAGGGATATGGTAATAAGGGAGTTTTTCCACTTTAAGTGACATTATTCGATTTTTGGGATTTATTTTATTCAGAGTCACCACCCGGATTTTTTACGATGTTCCGGGACACCATTTATTTATTAGAAATCCCAAAACCGAGGAATTTTGACTCTGTTTAAATTGTCTGCGAATCAGAAATCCGGGTAAGGAATTCTGTTAACCCGGGAGAAGGTGTTAGGCACTCCCGAATTCCGTGGTTCTAGCACGGTCGCTTAATGATTAAACTTGGCCTAAATTGTTTAATTACTGATTTTAGCACCTAAATGCATTTTTAAATTTTTACCGCTTTTAATGTTCTTTTGTGTTTAAAGAGTTATTTTGAGACGAGTCACGTATGCGTAAACCCATAGAGTTTAAAACGCGTCTAAAATCATGTCACGCGGACGTGTACATAATTCTTAACACTGAGCTCATTAAATAATAAGGAAAAAAGTGCGCAAGCGCATATTTTGTTTTGTTGTCAAAAGAAACCGAAATCACGTCGCGCGAGCGTGTATGCAATTCTGATAATAATTTTTTATTTTTTTTATTTTTTTAAGAAATTCGTTCCTAAAAGTCTCTACAAGTGTTTATTTTAACATTTATTTGTGTTACGTAAACATGTACACAATTTTAAATATTTTTATTATTATTAAGATTGTTTTGCCCAAAGTTTCACGAACACATACTTTGGTCTTAATTTTAGAACCCGTATTATGCCACGCGAACGTCGAAAATCCTAAAGTTTGCCTACCCAAATGTGATCGGTCTAAAGATGCTCCTATCGACTTTAGGCAAGTAAATAAACAAAGTAAGATAATGAAAATGTTCGACTAAAATTTCTTTCTACTTTTAATGACCAACCCTCGACCACATACAAATAATTCTTTTTTTTACCACTCTATTAGCTCCATGTGACACTCCACCAAATAACATGAAAAACACAACTAACAAGCTAATAGGTATGATCAAACATGATCAGTAGCCTAAACTAACGAAGTTAAATGGTGAAAACATAATATTATTCCAGCAAGACACAAAGTTCGTAAAGCAGAATATTATCGACAAAAACCGTAAAACAATGATAGCAAAAGTATAAAATCTAAAAAAAAACTCAGAAGCAACTTTTCAAAATAATTTAAAGGTAAATTATGTCAAACTTCGAGATATCTACCCAAAACCAAAGTTAAAACTTATATTCTCAGATATATCAAGTGGAGGACTGAACACAGTTATTGATAAAGAGATATTAGTGAGTTCCTGATTAATGAACTAGGATCTACAGAGGTATTAATAGAAATATACTATTATTTCTTCACCTACATATTATATGCAAACATTAATTTAAACTATTATTAAGTAATACGTTCTACGCTAAACCTTATCAATTGATCAATCTGGACAGAACCTAATAAGTTGCTAAGAATAAAGGATTATGGAAATTTAACTTATTAAAGAAAACAATTCAAGACCTTGAATATTGAAACTTCCAGGTGGATCATTAAACTTGAGTTTTCATGGTGAGTATATTAAAGACAAATACTAGTGATAATAAAAACTTTGACATTGCTTTGAAGCTTTTGGCGTACGAAATTCCTTAAACAAATCAAATCTCATCTCACAATTACAACTATACGAATTGAACAAAATCATTCCATGGTTTCTATAAAAATCAAACAGAATTTGAACTAAGACTAACCATCCAATACCAAGCTTAAAAAAAAAAACACAAACCACATAAAATAATAAGAGAGGAAAAAGAATGGACCTGAAATAGCAATCAAATTCAAACGGACCCGCGAACGGAACTACGGATGGACCTCGGACTCACGAACAGCGACTGGAAAAGCTTTTGATTCCAAACTCAAATCCGATACTCAAACGAACTCCCTTGATTGAAACAAAATCGGATTTTTGTGGAAAGGGGCTGAGGTGTGCCAAAGGACTGGCCAATCTTCGATGGCTCCTGGGAGTATTGTCTCCTTCTTTTTATAAAGAAAATTTAGTAGTCTTTTTTTTTTGGGTTGCATTTGGAGTGGGGAACGTGGGTTTTGAAGTTGGAGGTTAGGGATAGTGGGGGAAGAAACATGAGGGAGTGGGAAGTTTGGGAGGGCTTTTATTTTAATTCTTTTTTTTCGTTTTTATTATATTTAAATTTTAATAACCTTTTTTTTTTAATAAAATAAGATAAAATACACGTGTATATATATATATATAAATACTTTTAAACTTTAAGGGACTATATAACTAAGAAAATTCACTATTTACACTATGGTTCAAATTATATTAAAAAAACTACTATAACTTACATTTAAATTAAAAGAAACCATATATATATATAT
>ML412619.1:2361-51945 GCA_005239525.1 Nicotiana knightiana | reverse complement strand
TACCACCAGGACGTTGGAACTGGTTCATATGGATCTATGCGGTCCTATGAGAACTTTAAATAGAGGTGGTAAGAGATATATGATGGTGCTAGTTGATGATTTTTCAAGGTTCACTTGGAACTTATTCCTGTCATCTAAAGATGAAGCATTTGATATGTTCACCTCATTTGTTAAGAAAATTCAAAATCAATTAGGACATCAACTGGCATCAATAAGATCTGACCATGATACTGAATTTGAGAATATTAAGTTTGCCGAGTTCTGTGATGAACATGGTATTAATCATAATTTTTCTGCTCCTAGAACCCCACAGCTAAATGGAGTTGTTGAAAGGAAAAGCAGAACTCTTGAAGACATGGCAAGAACCATGCTTCTATCAAGCCAACTACCTCACAGCTTCTGGGGATAAGAAATTAACAGTGCATGCTACATTGTTAATAGATGCATGACCAGACCTCTGGTAGAGAAAACTCCCTATGAATTACTTAAAGGGAGAAAGCCCAACATATCCCATCTTAGGGCTTTTGGATGCAAGTGTTATGTGCATAATAATGGCAAAGATTCTCTAGGAAAATTTGATCCCAGAAGTGATGAGGGAGTGTTCTTGGGATATTCAACACATAGCAAAGCTTATAAAATATACAATAAAAGAACTATGTGTGTAGAAGAAAGTGTACATGTTGTCTTTGATGAAACTAACACTTTATCTGAGAGACAGGAACCAGAAGATGAGGAGCTTGGACTGGTGAGGAGCAATGACCACATTGAAGCACCTATGACAGATGGAACATGTGATGGACCAGGTTCAACAACCCCACGCAACTCGACAGGGGGAATTATTCATGGAAATACTGGACCTGATCCTGTTCCACAACTACAAGACAACATGGAACAATCCAGAAGTGAACAACTGGTACTCAAACCACACAGATATCAGAGTTCTCACCCTCTTGAGAACATCATAATAGACTTGAGATCTAGAATCAAAACTAGATCCTCCTTGAAAAATTTGTGTGCGTTTGATGCATTTCTATCCTTGATTGAACCAAAGAACATTGTTGAAGCCCTGCAAAATGCTGATTGGGTAACAGCCATGCAAGAAGAGTTGAATCAATTTGAAAGGAGTCAAGTATGGCACTTGGTACCCAGGCCACTAGACAGATCAGTAATTGGCACCAAATGGGTCTTCAGGAACAAGCTCGATGAGGATGGAACTGTTACAAGAAATAATGCTAGACTGGTTGTTCAAGGATACATCCAAGAAGAGGGAATTGACTATGATGTGACCCTTGCTCCTGTGGCAATATTGGAGGCAATCAGACTTCTTATAGCATTTGTTGCACACATGGAATTCACTCTTCATCAAATGGATGTAAAAAATGCCTTTATTAATGGCTATTTGAAGGAAGATGTATTTGTAAAACAGCCTCCTGGGTTTGAAAGCAAAGAGTTACCTGATCATGTATATAATTGACAAGGCTCTCTATGGTCTCAAGCAAGCGTCTAGAGCTTGGTACGAGAGATTGTCAAAATTCCTGCTGGAACATGGGTACAAACGAGGCAAGATAGACAGTACTTTGTTCCTAAAGGGAAAGGGAAAAGATCTTCTGATTGTGCAAATATATGTTGATGATATCATATTTGGGGCAACTACTGAAAAGCTTAGCAAGGAATTTGCTACATTAATGGGGAGTGAGTTTGAAATGAGTATGATGGGTGAGCTAACCTTCTTCTTAGGTTTGCAAATCAAACAAACTCCACATGGCACAATGATACATCAACAGAAGTATGTGAAAGAACTCCTCAAGAAATTCAAAATGGAGGATTCAAAGGAGATAGATACCCCAATAGCCACAGCTACAAAATTGGATGTGGATGAACCTGGTTCATCCGTTGATCAGAAGACATACAGAGGGATGATTGGGTCTCTACTCTATCTTACTGCAAGTAGACCTGATATTGTGTTCAGTGTGGGACTATGTGCTAGGTTTCAAGCCAATCCAAAGGAGTCCCACCTCACTGCAGTAAAAAGAATTTTAAGATATCTGAAGGGCACCACTGAACTGTGCCTTTGGTATCCTAAAGGTAGTAATTTTGACCTTGTAGGATATGCTGATGCTGACTATGCAGGTTTCCTGGTTGACAGGAAAAGTAGTTCAGGCATGACTCACTTTTTGGGCTCCTGCCTTGTCTCTTGGGCCACCAAGAAACAAAATTCAGTAGCCTTGTCTACCGCTGAGGCTGAATATGTGGCTACAACCTCTTGTTGTGCCCAGTTGCTATGGATCAAGCAACAACTCCTGGACTTTGGTATAGATGTGGGATGCATTCCTATTTACTGTGATAACACTAGTGCAATTAGTATGACTAAGAACCCGGTTCATCACAAGAGAACTAAGCACATAGATGTTAGGCACCATTTCCTGAGGGATAACTATGAAAAGGGAATGATCTCAATCGAATTCTATGCTACTGATCGTCAAATTGCTGATATATTTACCAAAGCATTGAGTAGGGAGCATTATGAGAGAAACATGCTTGAATTGGGGATGATTAAGATCACCTAATTGAAAAACAGAATTGAAAAAAAAAAGTTTTTTTGGCTAGAAAATTTTAATTAGGTACTTAATCAGATTAATCATTGCTTAGTACTATCTATTTATTGACATACTCTTCTGCCATGTATTAATATGATTCTCTAGTTACTAATGATATTTCTCTATCTTTGTGAATTGAGGCAAAATAAAGATTTTTAACAGGATGAACCTGGTTCATCCATGCTGGTTTACATGACTGACAAGGTACGTTCTTATCTCTATACATGTATTAATTCAAGTACAGTCATACATGAGCAGGACTCTATCAATTTATTGTTCAAATTCAATAATAAACCAGTTCCAAGAAGTCCCTTCTCAAGTAATTAGCCTAGTTTTAGGGGGAAAGTAACTGTCTAATCAATGACCAATCACTGACAATCATTAATCGATTAATATGCTAATTGGGTTAATATACTTCCGTTGTAATCTCCCCAGCCACAAGTTATAAATAGGCCATCATTATCCATTGTGCATAAAGTAACAGTCGAACCTTGTTCAACTTACTCAACTCAAAATCCCTACTGCCCTTTATTTTCTTCTCTCTCTAACAAAATCAAAATCATGTCGTCTCCTCCACCTGCTTCTTCTGACTCATCCCCAAACAGAGATTATGATGGGGGAAACTATGAATCCAACTCAAACTCACCCTCAGTTTATAGTTCCGAGTCTCCTGAAAAATCATCGACCCCAGAACACTCTACAATTCCTGAACCCACACCAAACCCTACCCCAGCCCCCAAAGCCTATCGTGTTAAGGTTCTTGCACGCAAATCTGTGGCTTCTGGTTCAAGAGCAAAATTCTTGGAAGAATTATTACGTGCTGAGGAAGGATCCAAACCAAAATCTTCCAATGATTCATTCAAATCAGCCAATGAAGACGAAACACCTGGTTCATCCAGTGCTGAGAAAGGTAATACTGGAGTTACCTCTGATTTGAGTTCTGCTGAAAATCGATTTGTGTTGGTGGGGTCTGTGGTGGATGTGGAAGTTCCAAGAAGGAAAAGAAAATTTGGGAAAGTGAAAAATCTTGAGAACGAGGGTGAAGTAGATGTGGCCCCATTCTTGAAAATCTTGAAGAAGATGTCATAGTTTTAGGGGGAACTACTAAAGTTGAGGAAGCTGCTGTTGGGTTGGAGAAGTTAATGAAGGAAATAGATGAACATGTTTCTTCTGGGGAAGAAACTTTGGCTGAAAGACTGAAGAAGCTGGGGGACTCATACAACCCCAAGAAGAGGACTCCAAAGTCCAAAAAGTCTTAAAGCCTCAGTTCCTTCAAAGAAAAGGAAGATTGTTGATTCTGTTGGTGTACCTATTCCTAGGGTACGTGCTACGAGAAATACTGTACGAGAAGAGGTGGAGAAATTGGAAAAAGCTCTGCAAGAGAGCAAAAGAAAGAAGGCAGAGAAGGGGAAAGCAAAGGTAGGGGAACCTGTTATTGTTGATGATGAAGGGTTGTTGGACCTGGTCCAACAAGAAGAGGAGGTTGCTCCAGTTGTTATCAAGACACCCAAGCCCAAAAAGGCTAAGACTTCTTCAAAGAAGTCAGCTACTGTGTCCATCACCACTTGGAGTACTGCTTCAAGGACAAGGTCTAAGATAAAGAGGGTGAAGAAAGTACAGATTGTTGAGAGGAATGATGATCCAGAATGGAGTGGAAAGGAAGAGAAGGAGGTTGGAGAAGTGTCTACTAACAGATTTTCCATGTTTGGCAAGAGAAAAATATTGAAGGGAAAATTGTTGAAGGATTTGGAGGAGCCTGGAATGAGGTATTTACTGGATTTTCTGGCAGCGCAGGGCTGGAAGGACATGGTCCTTCGCATGGAAGGCAGGCTGGTTAGAAATGAAGTTGTGGAGTTCATGGGGAATGCCACATTCATTGGAGGCAGGGTCACCTCATTGGTCAAGGGAGTTGAAGTCTCCTTTGATGCTCAAGAACTGGGAGTCATTCTAGACATTCCACCTGAGGGTTATGAAGACTACACGAGGCAGAGATGGCCTTGTTTAGATGGAATGGACTCAGCTCTCAATATCACCCGATTCTTCTACGACAATGAGAAGGAGCTTGAACCTAGGGATGCGTACAAGAGTGAGATGAAGCCTGAGCACAAGCTGCTCTTTGAATTTGTGATCAAATTCCTGCTGCCCAGACAAGAACGAAGACACACTACTAACTACATGGATTTAACCCTCATGGAGTGTCTGTACAGAGGCAAGCAGATCAATTGGCCAGCCTTTATCGTCCAGCTCTTGGACAGAGTGGTGAATGGCACCAAAGCCTATGCGATCCCTTATGGATTTATTTTGACTGCAGTTCTTGCTCATTTGGAGTTCTTACAAAGAAGGCTGAGATGGCTACTGCTAAGGATTTATTTGGGAAGGACACTCTGCTGTCTTGTGATTATACTGTCAATGCCCCAGCAAATGAACCTGGTTTATCTCAGAAGCAACCAGTCAACAACAAGGTCCGTACTCTGGTGCAGGAAAGCAAGTTAAAGAATATAGAGATCCTTTGATTGAAGTCTCGCTTAATTGAGGTGGAAGCTGAGCGTGATGCTCTCAAAGCTGAGTTAGCAGAGGAGAAGGAGAAAAATGAAGGTGTTTACACCAAATGCTGTCCCTTCTACAAACTAAGAACCCAGCCTCATCTGCACCCTCCCAGCCTTAGGAATGTCCAGTGCTACCCCCTCCAAACCTATCAAGTGCCTAGTTTGGGACAGTGTCTAGTTTGTTTCAGTTTTTATTATGTTTTTCTCATGTTTTGGCTGTTTTGATTTTAATCTTTTTTGGTGTTGATCATCCCTGTTAATCACTGAAAGCTTGTTGTTTTGAAATATGTCTCAATTTCTTATTTATCTTACATTATTATTTTCTTGTGATGATTAATCATGTTTGCACTTGCAGTTGCCTAAATTGGCCATGAGTAAGAATTAAAACTGGTAAGTATCATTTTGCAACTTTTCGATGATGCCAAAATGGGGAAGATCTGCTGTGTGATATTTATAACCTAATGAACTTGGTTCTCAATGATTAATGCTTAATAATATACAAAGTGTTTGAGGTGTATACAGGATAAAAGCACAGAGTTTTTCATCATCAAAAAGGGGGAATTTATTGGCCCATGTCACTGAATGGGTTTTGAAGATGGACAAATATTGACAAGTTGAACCAGGTCCATCAAAGCATACACACCTGAACGGAGCAGTTGGCATAAGAATCGTACAAGCATAGGAGATATCAGTGATTGCTGAGTATCAAAGAACTAAGAGGATGTCTCCTAATATGAAAAGATTGCAAACTGATGAAGAGAATAGAAGTTGAATTCAGCAAGGACAGAAACGAAGGAAGGAAGTTGAGTTTGATAAGAACTTGTTCTCCCAGGTAGAATCAGACTAGAACTCAACAACTGACTTTATAAATACTCAAAGTATTACTGCTGAAATTCACGACACAAAGACGCACAAAGACTAAATTTAATCAAGTTCTGTAAGATAAATTCCTAGGATATTTGCAAGCAGAAGTATTGTGCAAAGGCTACAGTTCAACTAGAAGAAACAGTTCCATTGTTTATCATTGAGTCTAGTTGGTTGTAGTAGGAGTTTTAACATTGTATCTTTTCAGCTTTCTTAGAAGCAAATTGTAATAAGTACACACTGTTCAAGTTAGAGTTATCTTGAAGTCTATAGAAATTAGCTAAAGGCTAGTTGATACAAAGAGGATTAGAGTTAGTCATAGGATTACAAAATAGTTTATTTTGTAAGTCCGTGTGGCTCATAGAGTTTAGTGAAGTGTTTGAGCAAATCCTACTGAGGAGTAGGTCGTGGTCTTTTCACCTTTTGAGCCACGTGTTTTTCACGTAAAATATCTGCGTCTTTACTTTACCTTTTGAGCCTCCTTTTATAGTGGCATTCAATGCTCTAAGGCTTCACAGATTCAAAATCAATAGTGGAGAGTGACGCATGGTAGATGATGATAGCAAATCGAGTGAAAATATGAAGATAGAGGGGGTGGGGGAATCCAATAGTGATATTTACCTGAGTACTGGAGTGGAGTGAGTTGTTGAAGGCAGAGGACCGTCAGTTAAGCTTAAAACCCAGAGGTCACTGCATTTGAAGAAGCGAGAGAGGATTTAGTCGATTTGAATTTACATCTTCAAGCTAGGGTTTCCAAACTAGAAGGGTTTTGAACTTTGTGATTGAGAAAGGAATTTTCAGCAGAGAATCGTGGAGTTTAGGAGACAAAAGGTGATTTTAGTCTTTGATTTGAAAGATCGTAATAGAGCTCGAGCGATTTGAACTTTCCCCTTTGAGCTTAGGGTTTCAGAATTCGGGCATTTGAATTTTTAGTGATGAAATGGAAAAGGATCATCGAGAATCGTGACTGGTGAAGACAAGAGGGATGATTCGAGAGTCAATTTGTGACTTTGCACGAATTGGTGCAAATTTTGTGTGATTGATTAGGTCTAGAGTTTGAGAGTCTTGAGAGAGAAAAGTTAATGGAGGCGGCTGGGCAACACGGGAAATGATTAGGTTTTGGGGTTAAGACCAATTGGTCTCTAAGTTAAAACGGGGGGAAGAGATCTGGACCGTTGGATCATTTGATCAACGACCCTGATAAATCGGGGTGTTACATTTTGAGAAAATCAATTCTGGGAAAATATGAGGACCGTTGGACCTGTATGATCCAACAATTGAGATAATACCTAATAATAGGTCGAGATTAATTTGGAAAGCAGGGATAATTTGTGACTGTTGATTATTTGAATCAACAGCTCAGATTTCTTGTGTTTGATTTGTGAGTGGGATTAGAGGGTAACGTGTCAGGTCGTGATTGATTGAGAGGTAATGACAAGGATTGCTAAGTTGGAAAGGGATGGAGTGTTTGGAATGGGTATTTTCGGACTTGGGCCTGGTATTGGGCTTATTTTAATTTAAGAAATAGCTACTTCATTTTTGATAAAGGAATTGCAATTATAGATTTTTAGTTTTAAACCCTCTTAAAATTAATTTAAATACTTAACAACTTTAGTAAATATATGGTAAAATTATAATTACTATATATTACTAATTATTTTAATTGATTATCTATAAATGAAACGAATTTCGAATTATAGCTCTAATTTCAAAATATTAACATAGTAACCTAAATAAAGAGTAATTTTGTCAAATTATAAAACCTATATAATGTATATACAAAAGTTATTTTTATAATTGTAAATACACTTGTAATTACACAATATTAGTACCATGTGATTAATTTTGAAACTAATATTTAATTTTATAAAAATAGATTTACATATATAGAAAAATACTTTAAAAGATTTATTGTAAATTGTTAAGCGTGAATAAATTAATTTTAAACGTGAGGGTCAAAATTAGCCGTCAACAATTTCCCCTCTTTGACTTGAGATGATGAAAGAGTTTTCGGGCAAAAAAATTGAACTAAAAAAGCCAATTTTGTCCCATCTTTAGGTAGATATTGCAGGAAATGAGGATGGTGAATTGCAGGATTGAATAGGGGAAGAATCTGGGAAGATATAGGAATGTTGGGCCGAATTCCGGCTTTTAATTGCTTACATTACCTCGGGCTTAACTAGGATCAAGCCTCATGTAGTTCTGGAGTAGGGACTTTGAGGAAGGCGCATTCGCGGGAATTTCCCCAGTATCGTATTGTGACGATACGACGAGGCGGAAGATTGATCACTCATGATAGCTTGATTTTTGCGGCCTGATTTGAATGATTCAAAATTTTGAGTTCGCTGGACATCTTTTGCCCGTTACTGGCTTGGCTGTCCCCATAGCGTTGTAGTTTGATCTGCTGCTAAGAAGTAGTTCTATGTTGTGGTGTTTGTTCCTGCAAATAAAAAATGAAATACACACATACCAATATATTGTAATGCAAAATATATTAAGATGCGACGTAAATGATGCATGAATGATGATGCATGGCCGCTGACGAGCCATTATAGGATTGGGATGATGTGATGCCTGATCCTGACTCGACTCGTTAGTCGGGCTGTGTACCGTTCCACATCTGTCGGAGCATTAAAAATTGTCTCCGCTTCTTGGGAGATCTTGATTGGTAAAGTGCGTCTCCGCTTGCTGGGAGAGCTTTGCATTGAGAAATGTCTCCGCTTGTTGGGAGAGCTTGATTTGTAGAACGCATCTCCATTTGTTGGAGAGCTTTGCACTAAAAATGTGAAGTAATCTCCGCTTGGGAGCGATCGAAATCATGCCTATAGCTGCACGAACAAAATGTTAAAACATTCAAGGTAACAACGAAATAAAATATAATCATGCCCAAGAGATACTCTTGACTGCAAAGCTAAGTTGCGGCCATTGATTGGTAGAACGTTGGTTACAAGGTTTGCGATTATATATTCCAGCATTCGTGATTGATAGAACAGTGCTATGGATTGCTTTTCGTTGGCAAAGTTTGCAGTTTTCTATATATAAGGATCCAGTTGGCGAAGTTGACGTCCGATTTGTACAAGGCGCTCTGATTGATTGAGTTGACGTTTTGCTTTATACAGGACTTTGATTGGTGAATCCGACGTGTAATTTATACAGGATGCTCCGATTGATTGAGCAGGCGGTTTGCTATATACAAGGATTCGATTGGGGAAGCCGGCCTCCATTTTGTACAAGATGCTCTGATTAGGTGAGCAGAAAATTTGCTATTTACAAATTTCTGTATTAGCTGTCTGATTCCCAGGCTTCTACAAAGAATTCAAGAGTTAGCTTTAGATGTGCTAAAAAAATTTAAGTAAAAGGGAGGATAGGTAATCTTAGGTAAATGACGGGTCCGTCATTTTCCAGTGTGGTCCCAGCGATTCTTTTACTCCCTGTTGATTTTGCATTCAAAGAAAACTTCTTAGTAGGGGAGAGGAAAATTGGTTTGCGTCAACCATAGTATTCATTTTCCCTAGCCTTCGACATGATTGCGCCACAGAGTTTGGTAGATGGAACAGATTACTTTATATATATTTTAGAAAATACTTGTTTCTTTTAAGGCAAATGCCGTCGTTCCGGAGTATGCATATTACGAAAGGTTCTCTACACGCGAATCGTATTTCTCTGAGAATTCGATCCCGTTGATGTCGATCTACCATGGTGTCTCTGACGACGTGGCTTCTTGATGTTGCGAATGTGTCCTAATTTAAGCTAATACATTATAAAGGTTTCCCAAGGTTTTGACCGAACCCTTTCAGTTGCATACGTTTCCAAAACGGAATCAGATCTGAATGTAGTTCGTGGGATAATTATGAAACGCGATGAAACGACCGAGTATGACTCAGGCAGCCTATGTATCTACAATGGAATCAGGTCAGAACGCAGTTCAATTACAATAGATACGAAATGATTAAGAAATGAAAATGGTTGAGTCTGACGTAGTAGCCTACGTATCCAAGTGGAATCAGGCCAGAACGTAGTTCAATTACAAAAGACGACTGAATTCGATGAGGATCTCCTACGTATTTATTTATGAAGAAATCAAGTCGGCGTAGTTCCTGAACAACATACAAAAAATGACATTTGGTTTTTCTATTACAAGAGAAAGGGGGAGAGAAACCAAACCCCACGTGGGTTGCATATATATCCCTCCGTGGGAAATCAGGTTGAACGTAGTTCTGTTAAATTAAAAATCCTAACTCTATATTTCTTCAGACGTAATATCTCTTGATTGCATCCGAGTTGATTGGATTTGTGCTGACATTTATGTTAAGATTAAAGCTCTAACAGACAGTGCTCTATGGTCCACGTAAGGACCTTGCTAGTTCGGTGCAAACTTCCCTTTAGATTCTTCTTGATGGGGAAAATTTTCTTCAGAACCAACTGCCTCGATGTGAATTGGCGAGGCTTCACTCTTTTGTTAAATGCACTATCCATCCTGTTCTGGTATAACTGTCCATTATATACCACATCTATTCTTTTCTCGTCAATGAGCATGAGTTGTTCTTGCATGACCCGTATCCACTTTGCGTCGTCTAATTTTTCTTCTTGAATGAGTCTTAAGGATGGTATTTCGACTTCTTCGGGTATCATCGTTTGGTGCCGTATACCAACATGTATGGTGTTGCCACAGTAGACGTTCTCATGGTAGTCTGGTAACCTAATAAAGCAAAAGGTAACTTCTCGTGCCATTGTCTGTGATTGTCCACTATCTTTTGTAGAATCCTCTTGATATTCTTGTTAGCTGCCTCGACTTCCCCATTCATTTATGGTCTGTAGGCTGTGGAATTGCAGTGGACGATTCTGAACTTCTCACAGATTTCCCTCATGAGGTCATTATTGAGGTTTGCGGCGTCATCAGTAATAATGGACTCTGATATCCCAAATCTGCAAACGATGTTGTTCCGGACAAAATCTGCCACTACCTTCTTCATGACAGCTTTGTAAGTAGATTCCTCGACCTATTTGGTAAAATAGTCGATGGTTACCAAAATGAAACGATGTCCGTTTGATGTTGTAGGCTCTATGGGTCCTATCACGTCCATGACCCAGGCGGCGAAGGTCCAGGGTGAACCCATTACATTAGCTCATTTGGTGGAACCCGGATGACATCTCCGTGGATCTGGAAATGGTGACACTTCTGCACATAGTAGATGTTGTCTCTTTATATAGTCATCCAAAAGTATCCAGCTCTCAAAATCTTCTTGGGTAACATGAACTTGCGCATGTACCTGTATGTATTTCTTCCAACAATCTGGTTGCTTTGGCGGCCTCTACACATATCAACAAACCTAAGTCTTGGGTCCTCCTTGTCATGCCCCTTTTTTCGGGAAATCGGGTTTCAACTGACAACTCTTTTAAGGGATATGGGTGTTAAAAGAGAGAGTCGCCACCTAACGGGTTTGAGGTGCGTTAGGGAACCTATTTTCAAATAACTCCAGTTTAACTAGTTTGCGTCACCAAAGATCAGGTAAGGGATCAAATTACCTCGAGGAGAAGGTTTTAGGCATTCCTCGAGGTCCACTCCCGACCAACTTCAAATTATATGAATTAGTCCACGTAAAGAGGAAATATAAAACTGGGCAAATAAATAAAATAATTGATTTTAAGGCAAGGTGGGGGATCCTAAGTTTTTTAGCCTAAAAGATCACCCCGTGCAACATAAATAATACTTCGTAACTCCTTCGAGGTGGGGTGTTACTAGTATTATTCAACAGGAACAGACTATCATCTCCTGCTACCCGATTACTATCTTTAATTTGTTTACCTAAAGTTCACTAATTGATTCTAAATCGTACCTTATGCGTGCACTACTCGTCCCATATCTATAGTCCAGGAGGCATTTGGACCTCGATCTTGGATGATTTTAGACTTAACTTAGGTTGCTCAAAAATGATAAAACTAGGCGACATACAAAACAAGTTGGAATTTCATGTAAAAGCAAATAAGGGCTCAAGTTAGCCTCCACACTTAGGCAACAAATGCACGCAAACAAGTTAGGCATTTGACAGTAGTAGATTTTAGACAAGTTAAAGTCATTAAATCCAATAGACATCATCTCTATGTGATTCTGGATTTTAATATGCAGATAGTTTCGTACACGAGGTACCATTTTTTAAATACGATTTCTAAGTGACTACGCAGTTTCATGCTGATTATAGATTATAAGAGGTTAAACCTATAAGCATGATATCTAGGTGATTTATGCAGTAATTAGCGATGGTAACCACAATAGAATATTCAGAATTGCTTAGTTGGATCCTATAGGCATGCTTTCTAATAATGGCAATGACACAATGTTGAGAGTTCAACATTAGCACTTAAAGGAAGCGAGCAAGATAATCAATGGTTAAGACTGATTTCAGACCCTATAGGCATGATTTCTATAATCAATAATTAAGACTGATTTTAGATCCTATAGGCATGTTTATTAAGTGAACAACAACATATTAACCAATTAACCCTATAGACATGATTTCTAAATTGCAGATTAGGTAGCACGTGAATTAATAGAATTCTATAGCGCACATTGAGACATTGGTCATTTAATTTCCTATAGGCATGATATCTAATATGTAGAAACAGAATATGTTAGACGGATTAAACACCTATAGGTAGGTTATATAACACACAGTAGCAGAACATATTTGAGCAAAGTAAACACCTATAGGCAGGTCATCTAACACACACAATAGCAACACATATTTGAGCAAAGTAAAACAACTATAGGCAGGATTTCTACCTATTTTTTATGCAAGTATAAAATAAATCCCTTTTCCCAATTATATTGACACCCCAATTGTTATTACAACATTATTACAAGCTCAATGAATGAAGTAAATTGCAGAATTACAGAATAGCTATAGTGAGCCTAAGGCAGACCCAAAAATATACTCGGCCAGGCCAGGCCAGGCCTTCAGCCTTAAGTCCACATAGTTTACAACAACCCAAAAATCATATCTTCATTTACATAAAGCAGCCAGAAACCAGTTGATTCAAACCAGTAGGTAAAAAGGCAGAGTTGAGAAATTAGGAAGGTGGCAAAGAACATGACCCTAGTGTGTCAGAGTTCCCAAGGGCTTCAAGAACCCAGGGCAGTGCTCACACTAAGGAGGTTAATAGAGGACATTCAAGGAATGACTACAGACCAAATCCTAGTGCGTCAGAGTTCACAAGGGTCTCAATTGGACCCCGAGCAGTGCTCACACTAGGAAGGTCAAATTATAGAACCTAAGTAGCGTTGACTTTCAGCCGACTAAGAATGAGAACTCAAAAGAGCCCAGGTAGCATGTGAAAGAAAGTGGACCAAGGTTGAGAGACAAGAGTTGAGGGATACACTTATAATTTAAACAGACATTACCAAATTGAGCAGATAATCGAACAAGTCACAGGATTTAAAAACAAGCTTAGTAAAGACTTAAAAATAGGTTCAACACTTAGCACATAAGCAATCACATATTGACAGAGTTAGGAAAATAACCAGTTTGTAGGATTGACAAAGATCATCATGCACAGATACATAATACCAAATAAGTGAAAACCTAAAGGTCCGAATTATGCTAAGTATATATCCCAATGTCATAAGATAGCCATGTTAACTTCACATCAGGTAGCAGAACAGTATTTAGACATGATAGGGAAGCACAAATTATGACAACTACTGGTGAATCAAGTGAGCCAAGACATGTTGTGGGGTATATTAACTGGGAACTAGTCATGGTTGATAGAACAGGATCTTGACACAGAATTAAAACATATTACATATGCAAGATTGCCATTATAGAGATTCAGAACAGAAAGGGAAGATAAACTCATGTCATATAGTAAGTGTAAGCATTCAGGTTTGACCTAATAGACCAATTAACTAAAGGAAGTCCAAATTATGTTGATGGAGCATGATCAAATAACAGAATGGACAACCTTAAGCAGAATTAAACACCAAAGAGATGCTAACAAGTGCAAAGGTCACACACATCAGTAGTTCATAACACATTGGCTAATTAGACTTGAGAAAAACATAATTTACTCGAATAAAGTTTAGACATGCTTTGAGCTATCAACATCATGAAGTTAAATGTTAAGAAAACCTAAAAATTGGAGTAAAATAAACGAAATCGCACAGAAAATAACCTAGAAAACTCATTAAACTAACGAACTCCAGAAGTGAAGACACATGCAAATTGCAGATACATAGGAACAAAATTATAATGGTTCAGTAACTCACCAGTTAAGCGAAAATACAAGAAAGAATAAAAGTCCACAGTGTTCTGAACACCAACGAGAAGCAAGAACCCAGAATTTAGTGGCCTTGGCTTTCAGCCGGCCAAAAACCAAAGTATAGAACGAGATAATGAAGATATAACAAAGTAAAGCTTTAAATTTTTAGTGAGATTATAGTGATTCCAAAATCTTTTCTAAAGGGAAGTGGGGGAAGGGTTTATATAGTATCAAAAATCAAGCACCAAACAAGGAAACCCAGTAATATATGCAACTAACAAAGTAAATAATCATGCAAATTGATATGTAAATCAATTTTAAGAAAAGATCTGGAAACCCTAACTTTTAAGGCAAGTGAAAAATCGGCAGAATCTAAATAAAAAATCAAACTCACACATAATAGGACGAATATAGACAAGATAACACTCAAAATCAAAAACTTGAACTAATTTACGTTCGATTTGGAGAAATCTGTAAACCCTAGTTTTAGGGTAAGTAAGAATCAACAAAATATAAACAAAATCGGACTCACACAATGTAGAATAAACGTGTGTAGACAGAATATCGTCCAG
This sequence comes from Nicotiana knightiana, assembly GCA_005239525.1. Taxonomy (NCBI): domain Eukaryota; kingdom Viridiplantae; phylum Streptophyta; class Magnoliopsida; order Solanales; family Solanaceae; genus Nicotiana; species Nicotiana knightiana. The sequence goes on along the minus strand of ML412619.1, from coordinate 37,110 downwards.
ATTCAAGAGATGGGAGTCAATAGAACAGAATCAGAGTGATAATACTTGCCATATTTAGGCAAGTACTAGGTAATATCATGGATAATCAACCAATAGCGGAAATATACTAATATGGTAAGGAGATGAGAGGGAAATTCCATTAGAAGAGGGATTAGGGCAAGGGTTTTGAGAGGCGGCGAATAGGGTTTCTCAGAGAAGAAGATGGACTAGAGAGGATTTAGGGGGCGCGGGTTAAGGGAATATGCTAGGGTTTGGGCGGGTTTGAGTAGTTAAAGAGAGGGGGTGAACGGGGGTCGTTGATCTTGAAAGATCAACGACTGGGATTAAAAATAAATGGGGCGGGTCGTATAAAGTGGATAACGACTGGGTTTTGTAAAGTGGTGTTTGGTTTTGGGCTAGGGTGTTAGGTTTGGGCCAACAATTGGTCCGAAAATGGGTGGGGTTTTAGGCTAGTTTTTAAATATCTAATATTTAATAAATAAATAATTTATAAAAGTAATTATTAAAAAAAAAAATATCATTTGTGCACTAAAATGATTAAAAATAATTACTTAACATTATAAAAATATAAAAATTCATTTTGCATAAAAAGATAATTATACATGCATATGGGCTATTATTGCAAAAATGTGAGTTATCCCTAAAATGCAAAGGTAATTATAAAAATGCACTGAAAAATATTTTAAAAAATCATGTTGGTATAAATGATAATATTAGATGATTAAATCATTATAAAAATAATTTGGAGGATAATTACTGGATATTTATATAATAAAATACAGAAATAAATTGGTTTAAAGTCTTTAAAAATTATGAAAAATACTTGCGTATGCTTATAAATCAAATGATGATGCATATGCACTATTTTGAAAGTGTGTGTGTGTATATATATATATATATATATGAGAGAGAAAAATTGTGTTCCCTCTTTACCCGGGAATGATGAAAGAGTTGTCGGGTAAAGAAATGATGACCCATTTTGACCGGATGGGGTGATTTGAAAAAATATAGGCCGAAATACAATTTTCGAGTTGCATACATATCCCTGGTTTTACGGGAATCAGGTCGTGTGTAGTTCTGGATCTAACGGTGGAATAAGCCGATGGAGTTGTTATAGGAACGAACAAGCTTTTCTAGTTCAGAAGAGATATAAATTGTGAACGGATGTACCTTGAAATGGTTATGGATATTTGAACAGTTATCAGATGGGAGTTGGTTACGGATAATAGTTAGTTACGTTTGAAATAACTACAGGATGTGAACAAAAACTGGAGCCCGTTAGGAGAATGGTTACTTCCTCGATTACCTGCAAAACTTAAAACACGATGCATGCAAATATATATGTATTATTGCGAGAATTTAAACGTGATGCAAATTCCCTTTGGACCATGAATATCGTCTTTGGATGGTGAGGATGATGTCCTTAGACCTTGACGTCCCGGGCCATGAATTGTGAGATAGGGGATTCGCAGGCCATGAAATGATGTTCTCTGGCCATGAGGATGGTGCCTCCGAACCATGATGCCTTTGAATAATAATGTGCAATATTGAGAGATCCTCAGGCCATGGCATGGTGTCTTCCGGCTATGAGGATGATGCCTTCGAACTATGACGCCTTCAGACAAAATGGCGATATTTCAGCCCATGAGATGCAAAGGCATGATGCTTGGTTATGCAAAGCGAAACAAGACAGAGCTTAATCTTGTGTAAGATCCGGGGAAGAGCTTAACCCCGAGGTAGAGTATAACATTTTTGGTTATACAAGGAGAGACAATGTTTAGTCTCATGCAATTGAGGAGGCAGGGCTTAGACTCATGCAAGAATGGAGACAATGCTTAGTCTCATGCAAGGGAAAGCAATGCTTAGCCTTATGCGATTGAGGAGGCAGGGCTTAGCCTCATGCAAGATGGAGAAAATGCTTAGTCTCATGCAAGGGAAGGCAGTGCTTAGCCTTATGCAATTGAGGAGGCAGGGCTTAGCCTCATGCAAGATGGAGACAATGCTTACTCTCATGCAGGGGAAGGCGGTGCTTAGCTTATGCAATTGAGGAGGCAGGGCTTAGCCTCATGCAAGATGGAGACAATGCTTAGTCTCATGCAGGGGAAGGCAGTGCTTAGCCTTATGCAATTGAGGAGGCAGGGCTTAGCCTCATGCAAGATGGAGACAATGCTTAGTCTCATGCAGGGGAAGGCAGTGCTTAGCCTTATGCAATTGAGGAGGCAGGGCTTAGCCTCATGCAAGATGGATACAATGCTTAGTATCATGCAGGGGAAGGTGGTGCTTAGCCTTATGCAATTAAGGAGGCAAGGCTTAGCCTCATGCAAGATGGAGACAATGCTTAGTCTTTTTCAATGAACAAATAATAAGTATTAGCAGAGAATTTCTTATCTTGAAATATGTTTACGCTTGGCAGCTTTGTCGTTATAAAGATAGTGATTCTGAGGTGTGCACGTATTTGCGAATATTCCTTATTCCTGCATCCAAAGGAAAATCGTGAGTTTTACGGGGAAGGTTGGTTCGTGTCTTCGCTTGCTTGCTTTGCCTTGCTCCGTATCGAAATCCCACTTGAGTCACCATGGGTAGCATCTGGTTGTTTCGTGAGATAAAGTTTTCGAAAAATACGCGTGCATATGATGAATTTAGTTATTTAGAAAATATGTAATATCAAGTAAATTAGATGAACCAATGACTGTGACACTTTAGAGACATTGTGACTTCCTCAAAATTCTGCCCCAGTTTACTTAGGCGATTCTCCGACCGTTCTGCATATGATGACGTTGGCTGGACTTGCTCAGGAATTTTTAGGGTCCTCCTCAAAATTCTGCCCCAGTTTCTGATTGTGGGAAAAATAAAATTTTTATTGAATTGTGACCGAACCCACAAGGCTGCCTATGTATCCCCTCTTAAACGGGAATCAGGTCAAGCATAGTTCAATTACATTAGATGAAGAAATATAATCATTCTAAATATAATATCTTTTGACTGCATCTGAGTTGATAGGCTTTGGCCAAATCTCTCCGTCCATTTCTGCAAGTATGAGCACTCCTCCTGTTAGTACTCTGTGAACCATGTAGGGCCTTTTCCAATTGGGTGAAAATTTCCCTTTGGCTTGATCCTGATGCGGGAAAATCCATTTCAGCACCAGCTGCCCCAGTGCGAACTATCTAGGTTTGACCCTTTAGTTAAAAGCTCTGGACATCCTATTCTGATAGAGTTGAGCATGACACACTGCATTTATTCTTTTCCCATCAATGAGAGCTAATTGCTCGTAGCGACTTCTTATCCATTCTGCATCACTGAGTTCAACTTCTTGTATAATTCTTAAGGAAGGAATTTCAACCTCGGCGGGAATGACAACTTCAGTACCATAGACCAGCAAATAGGGAGTTGCCCCGCTTGATGTGCGGACTGTGGTACAATACCCTAATAAGGAAAATGGTAACTTCTCGTGCCATTTCTTGTGGTTGTCTACCATCTTACTCAGTATTTTCTTGATATTCTTGTTTGCAGCCTCCACGACTCCATTCATTTGAGGCCTGTATGTTGTGAAATTCTTTTCCTGGATTTTAAAGGTCTCGCACATAGCTTTCATTAGGTCACTGTTGAGATTGGCAGTGTTGTCGGTGATAATGGATTCTGGCACCCCGAATCGGCAAAAAATACGATCTCTGACAAAATCTGTGACGACTTTCTTAGTTACACCTTTGTAGGATACAACTTCAACCCATTTTGTGAAGTAGACTATGGCTACTAAAATGAACTTTTTCCCGTTTGAAGCGGAGGTCTCGATTGGTCCGATGAAATCCATTCCCCAAGCGGCAAAAGGCCAAGGTGCATTCGTTGCATTGAGTTCATTTGGCGGTACCCGTATCATATCTGCGTGTATTTGACACTGATGGCATTTCTGGACATACCTGATGCAGTCTGTTTTCATAGTCATCCAAAAATAACCTGCCCTCATTATTTTCTTGGCTAAGACAAAACCAGTCATGTGTGGTCCGCAAGTTCCAGCGTGTATCTCTTCGAGAAGTTTGGAAGCTTCCTTGGCGTCGACACACCGTAATAAACCTAGGTCTGGAGTCCTTCTGTACAGAATTCCTCCACTTTGGAAGAAATGTTTGGAAAATCTTCGGAGCGTGCGTTTCTGAGTATGATTTGCATGCTCTGGGTACTCTCCTTTTGCCAACTATTCCTTGATATCATGGAACCATGGATTCCCATCTGTTTCTTTTTCAAAATGAGCGCAATGAGATGGCTGATTATGAATCCTTACCGGAATAGGGTCGATGAAATTCTTGTTTGGATGCTGTATCATAGAGGATAAAGTGGCCAGTGCATCTGCGAACTCATTCTGGATTCTCGGGACATGTATGAATTCTATCTTCGTGAACCTCTTCATCATCTCTTGCACATGATATAGATATAGTAATATCTTGGTATTATTTGTAGACCACTCTCCCTACACATGATGTACTAGAAGATCTGAATCACCAATTACTAGTAATTCCTGGATATTCATGTCAACGACCAAATTGAGCCCCAATATGCAGCCTCATATTCTGCCATATTATTGGTGCATGGAAATCTAAGTTTCGCAGATACCGGATAATGTTGACCTGACTCTGATACCAAAACGGCTCCAATACTAAAACGGATCCAATACCTACTCCTTTGAAATTTGCGGCTCCATCCGAAAACATTCTCCAACCATCGTAGGCTTCAACAATATCTTCTCCTACGAATGATACTTCTTCATCAGGAAAATACATTTTTAGTGGTTCGTATTCTCCTCCTACAGGATTTTCTGCAAGATGATTTGCTAATGCCTGTCCCTTAACCGCCTTCTGAGTAACATAGATGATGTCGAATTCACTCAACAATATTTTCCATTTTGCTAGCTTCCCTGTAGGCATGGGTTTCTGAAAGATGTACTTCAGAGGATCCATCCTTGATAGGAGATATGTGGTATAGGCACAAAAGTAGTGCCTTAGTTTCTAAGCTATCCAGGTCAAAGCACAACATGTGCGTTCCAACAAAGAATACCGTGCTTCGTAGGGTGTGAACTTCTTTCTCAGATAATATATGGCCTATTCTTTTCTTCCCATATCATCGTGTTGTCCCAAGACACAATCGAAAGCCCCATCTAGTACGGAGAGCTAGAGTATCAGTGGTCTACTAGGTTCTGGCGGGACCAGGACTGGCGGTGTGGAGAAGTATTCTTTGATTTGGTCAAAATCTTTCTGGCAGTCTTCAGTCCAACTAGTTGCAGCATCCTTCTTTAAAATTTTGAAAATCGGCTCACGGATCACGGTTGATTATGCTATGAAGCGGTTGATGTAATTAAGACGTCCCAAGAAGCTCATAATGTCTTTCTTGTTCCTTGGAGGTGGCAAATCCTGGATAGCCCTGACCTTTGATGAGTCTAGCTCAATTCCTCAGCGGCTAACGATGAATCCTAACAACTTTCCTGCGGGGAACCCGAAGGCACATTTTGCGGGATTCAATTTCAAATTTTACCTCCGAAGCCGATCAAAGAACTTTCTCAAGTCTTCTATGTGATCTGCACTCTTCTTGGATTTGATGATGATGTCATCCATATATACCTCTATCTCTTTGTGTATCAATGCCGTGGAAAATAGTTGTCATGGCCCTCATATAAGTGGCCCCAACATTCTTCAGACCAAACGACATCATTTTATAGTAGTACACCCCCACAGTGTAATAAAAGCTATTTTCTCGGCATCTTCTTCATCCATCCAGATCTGATGAGATCCCGCGAAGCAATCCACAAAGGATTGGAGTTCATGATTGGCGCAGTTGTCGATCAGTATATGTATGTGGGGTATTGGAAAATCATCTTTGGGACTTGCTCTGTTTAGGTCCCAATAATCGACGCATACTCTGACTTTCCCATCCTTCTTCGGAACTGGCATGATGTTGGCCAACCAAGTCGGATATTCAACCACTCTGAGAACCTTTGCTTTGATCTGCTTGGTGACTTCTTCTTTGATTTTCAAACTCATATCTAGCTTGAACTTTCTGAGCTTTTGCTTTACTGGCGGGCACATTGGGTTGGTGGGTAGTTTATGATCCACTATGGACGTGCTCAAACTACTCGTATCATCACAAGACCATGCGAAAATGTCTTCATATTCTTTCAGGAAACGGGTGTATTCTTCTTTCTCTGATGGTGACAGGTGAATGCTTATGCGAGTTTCTTTGACTGTTTGGGAATCTCCCAAGTTGACTATCTCAGTTTTGTCCAGGTTGGACTTAGTCTTGTTCTCAAAATCTTCAACTTCTCTAAAAATTTCCTCAGGTATTATATCATCTTCTTCTATTTCTTCTGAGTCACTATCCTTATGTTGCGTTGTCTCATTACATGTCATAGTTGTTGGTTCATCAAGATAAGAAATAGTAATGCTGTAGAGAGAAAAGTGTAGAGGATAATAATAAATAATAAAATAGCAAACTATTGATAAGTATCAAGATGTAAAACAAAAGCGATTTTAATGATTCAAACAAATGTTTCAAAACAAATACTGAAAATGTTTTAAAAATGCTCATAAGAATTGTTTCAATATAAATGACACTAGAAGCCAGGCTACCCCGAAAATTTTAATGGTGTGGCAATCCAGTTCCTGAGAACAACTCCTTCTCCACTGTCTGGATGACAAGGCCTTCCTCCTCCTCAACTATTATACTACAATCCATATCTTCATCTTCCAAGAATAGATTCCTCAATCCAGCTAGAACTTCATCTTCTTCAGATCCCCACATCATATTGGCCTGATGGAAGGATTGGCTCAAATGCGGTATCGGATGCTCGAGAGGGTAATAAGGACCACACCATGGTGACGACCAGTTCTGATACTCGTGCCAGGTGTATTGATATCCCAGTCCAAAGTCGTGCCGTGATGTTTTAATTGTATTGCTTTGGTGATCCCTTAGAGATTCTTGCCAAGACCCTTGCCGGGTTCATACTCTGTCCACACCAATATGCTTTCTATTTTGCTACTCCACCATTTGTCTTTCTCGATCGTGTTAACACGCTCGATGCAATGGTAAGTCTCTCTACCTAACTTCCTTCTATTCTCCATAACCAGAACAGTCTGGTTGATGTAGATGGGGTTACTCCCATCTCCATGAATGATCACCTCCTGGTGGTTCCATTCGAACTTCCTAGCCTGATGTAGAGTGGAAGTTCCAGCCCCGGCGACGTGTATCCAAGTTCGTCCCAGCAGCAGATTGTATGAGATGGATATTTCGAGCACTTGGAATTCAACATCAAACCAAGTTGGGCCCATTTGTAAACAGAGGTTGGTTTCTCCGATCGTGGCCCTTTGAGACCCATCAAATGCTTTTACGTTCATAGTTCCTGCTCGTATATCATGCAAACCTTTACCTAACCTCTTTAAATTAGTCAATGGACAGATGTTGAGACTTGAACCCCCATCTATCAAGATCCTGACAATGAAGTTGTCTTCGCATTGTAATGTGATATGCAACGCCCTATTGTGGCTCAACCCTTCCGGCGGCAGTTTGTCTTCATGAAAAGTGATCTTATGGATTTCCAATACTTGTCCTACCATGTTAGCCATCTCCCCACTGGTAATGTTGTTGGGTACATAAGCCTCTTTCAATACCTTCATCAATGCGTTCCTATGTGCTTCAGAATTCTGCAGTAATGATAGAATGGATATCTGAGCAGGGGTTTGTTTCATATGGTCAACCATAGAGTACTCTCTCGCTTTTACCTTTCTCCAAAGATCATCTAGGCCAGTTTCAATGATAGGTTGTTTAGAAGCGACTTCTTTACTTGTTCCCCCCAAATGCTCAGGCGTGTAAATCCTATCAGTTCTGGTTATCCCCTGCGCTGCACCAGTTTCTTCGATTTTCTCTTTTCCTTTTCTTCTCGCTTTTTCGGTGTAGTCCCAGGGTACAACATTAGAATTAAAGGATGGTGTGAGTTCTACCGTTACAGTGAATAGTATGGTCACTTCTACTTTGAATGGAGCAGGAGCGGCTGAGGGTGTTGTTACTTCAACCTTGAATGGAGTTGGTGCGTCTACCTCAACCTCAATCGGTGACTGTATCTGTACCACAATAGGTGTGAGAGTGACTGGAGGCATTTTGGGATCATCTCCTTATCGAATGAGCCTAATTGACTCCTCCGGGTCCCATTCTTCGTCAGTTTCTATCACATTTACCCCTCGCTCCTATGATCTGGGAGGGGATTGTTGCAGACATTAGGTGCAGTCTCCTTTGCCTGTATAACCTTGGTATCAATCATCGTCCGGATCTTATCCTTTATAGTGCGACATTCATTAATTGTGTGACCCTTCATGCCTGAATGGTAGGCACATGTCTTATTTCGATTGACCCATTGAGAGGAATTTTCCATAGCAACAACGGGAATGGGAGTGACATAGATGGAAACTTTCAATCTCTCATAGAAATGGTCAATAGGTTCGGCAATGGGAGTGTATTGTCTAGGCGGTCTGCGGTCGAAATTTGGCCTAGATTTTTGGTAGTTTTGGCGGGCTGGTGGTGAGTGGTAATATGCTGGCTGGGTGTTGTAACTGCGGTAACTGGTGGCGGGTTATTGATATCGGGAGGTGAAGGCTGATATATGGGTGGAGGTGTTTGGTATGTGAGAGGGGATTTTGGACCTTGGGCTACCATCACAACCCCTACTTCCTTCTTTTTGGATATGCCCATGACTGCAGGGCTTTGTTCGTAGCTTGTAATGCCTCAAAATTCGTTACCATCTAGCTTTTGATTCACTGTTCTATTCTTTATCCCAATTTGATGATGTCGGAGAATTTATGATTTTCGATAACCATCAACCTCTCATAATATTGCGGATCCTGGGCTCGGACAAAGAATTTGTTCATTTGCTCTTCTTCCACTGCCGACCTTACCTTTGCAGCTTCTGACCTCCACCGAGTAGCATACTCGCAGAAAGTCTCTGTTGGCTTCTTTTTGGGATTTTGGATATAGAAGACATCTGGTGCATTCTCTATATTGAATCTGGACTGATCCATGAAATCTGACGCCATGCTTATCCAATTAATCCACTTCTTTGGATTTTGACTGATATACCAGCATAAGGCGTCTCCAATGAGGCTCCTCATGAAAAACTTCATGCGGATTCTTTCATATTTACCAATCCCTATAAGCTTGTCACAATACGTCCTTAGATGTACCTTTGGATCACCTGTTCCGTCGAACATTTTGAACTTATGAGGTTTGTAACCCTTTGATAGTTCTACGTCCGGTTGAATACACAAATCCTCATAGTTCAAACCTTCGATGCCTTTACCACCTTCAACACCTTGGACTCGACTTGTAAGCTTCTTAAGTTCCTCCGCCATGTTCTTGATGAGCATGTCCTTCTCGGTGGATTCTGGTATGTACGGGGTTTGTTGTGACATATGGGGTAAAGTTTCTATGTATATGTGGTTACTTTGGTGGACTCCAGGGATTTGGGTGTAGTGGTGATCATTGGTTGAGTTCTGGGGATCGAGAGTAGGTTGTGGTGCATTTTGAGGAGTGTGGTAGGTGGTAGTTTGTGGGTACTGGTTCGGACGATGATGATGCTGTGGAGGAGTTGGTACTGGTGGAAGATTAGGATTTTTGGGAGGCGTGGCGTATTGATGAGGTGCGGGAGGATTTTGTGGGTGCTGGTTTTGTGTGTTTTGATGAGGTGTTGGGTTTTGGACGTTTTGTTGGTTGATGTCGGGGACATTCAAGGTGAGGGAAATGTTTCTCAAGTTACAGACCTGCTCAAGTTCCCCTTGTAACTCCAGTATCTTTTGCTCTAATGGCAAAACCAAGTCATTCTACGCCGGAGTACTTCGACCATCCGAAGTTTCGACATTCTCTGCATGTGTTGCGTTGTCTTTCCTGATACCACTCATATCGTCCATCTTAGCTTTTCCTTTGTTTTTAGGATTAATTGGATGAGGAGGAGGTGGAGGACCTCTAGATCTGGTATGATATGATGATGATGCCAGTATGGACGAACCAACCTTAGGGGATGGGAATAAACAAAGAAAGAAGAAAAGCAAAAGGTAAACAAGTCAGTAGAGAATATTAAAAGGATATTTGCAGTATTTAAACACGTATTGCGAAATTATAAGTTCGCGTCCTAATTTGGAGGACCTCATTGTGCCCGAGGTAGGCCTAGTGACATATAGATTTGGAGAAAACTCAATGCCGATAACTACATCATTTCATTAATATGATAAATGGACTGAATCCCTATTAAAACGACAATAATTATAAAGAGCCACTAGTGGCATTTGCCTTATTACAATCGAATTCTATAACGAATCTAAAATAAGTAAATATCAATCCTAATATACTCGGTCCCAGAGGGACCTTCTCCAAGCTTGGCCTTCTTGGCCCCATCAATCAGATTCCCCAGGCCGCGCATGTCCAATAACAGATATGCCCTTGCTAGAGGACTTCATTGCCTTATGCATTCTGACAATCCAAGACCCTTTTCCTCCTCGTTACCTCAAGTTCCATCAAACCCTGCTCCAGATACTCCAACCTATCTGTTGATTTAGTAGCGATTCCTCTCCATTCGTTGATTGCTTCCATGTCCACTTTGTGTTGTTCCAAATGCCTGGACTCAGATTCAAAAACCCTTTTACGCAACCTTATGTATTTGACTTGTGCCTTAGAAACGTCTTCTATGACCCTATTTCTTAAATCAATCCCTGGCTTGACCTCTCCTGCTATGTCATCGACCAACCATGATGGGTAGAAGTACACATGGCCGGCGTGATACCTATCTGGCTCGATAGTATCCTTTTCTACTACAATCTTTTGATGCCACATATGCTGTGCCTCGAACTTAATGACATGGAATTCCCTTGGAAGTTTGCTTTGTAATGAACCATTTTGGAAACTTGTGGTATGACGTGTTTCCTCCCAGCTTGCCTCATGACTCTGATAGGAGCATAAAGACAGATACCCTATATCCGATTAGCACTAGATGGGGAACATCTTCCGAACTGATGATGAATTCACTACTAGAAAACTACTCGAACATCCAATGTAATTTGTCATCAGTCAAATTTCTAAAGAAATGTACCCAACTCACAGCATTTCCCGGTTGTGCAAACCTATATGGGATAAAAGTCATTCTCTTCGGATGGTGATAAGCTATATGGTCATTCCATGGTCGGCGAGTCCTATATGAAGGTGTTCCAACAAACATATTTGTAGCAACAGATTGCAACCCTCAAAATGCCTATATCCTTTTTTGCAACGGTCTAAGGCTCGGTACATCTCAACTTTGATCATCAGGACAATAGTGTAAGTCTGCCCCTCAATTCCTTCCATTAAGGTCTTAGTGACCATAGCTAGGCGAGTGTGGATCCTTTCTCCTTGTGTTGGGAATACCAGCATCCCCAGAAAACAGAATACAAAGACCCGACGGTGAGTCCAACCCAGAGAAGTGATGGAAAACTCATTATGATAAAGGCGATAGGACTTGCTGTGCCTATAATGCTCGTAAAGGAAATCAAATGGTATGTAAGATTTCTTCAGACATACTAACTCATTATTTTTCCTGAAACCCGTCATCTTTATAAAGCCCCGAGAAGTATGATTTTCCAGTACCAACAAACCAGGGCTATCCTATAGGAGCCTAGCAAAGCCTCCTATTTCCTCTAGAAGGGGAGTCATTTCGATATCACCAAAATGGAAGACGACCCTCTACTCATCCCAGAACATAGTAGCGGCCTCAATCAATACATTGTTTGGCTGAATATCTAACAAGGAAGGTAAATTCCCGAGAACTCTTTTCACATGGTTTTTGTCACTTGGCAAGAGATTTTCCCACCAATGTAGCAAAAAATATGGGATGCATAGAATCCAATGAATGAAGTGATTTGCAGAATTAAAATTGGGATGTCGACTAGTTTTAGCGCAAATAAGCCTTTCCAAATTTAAAAGGGTGATTTAGGAAGAGCGCAGACACTCATCAAGCGCCGCTAGGGTATTAATTACGCACGAGTGGAATATGCTGTGGAGCATGCTTTATGCAAAGATAAAACAACATGTTGTCAAGTATTTTACATGATGAAGGCAATAAACGCAGTATTAAACGGAACGTAAAAACATAAAAAGAAAGAAAAACAAGGAAGAAGTTAGTTCGCACAATGTGAAAGAACTGTAATAAAGCAAACAAAGGGTAGGGATGGGGAGAGACATGATATAGCAAATTTAAAAATGATACGGAGCAAGTTAACATGACTGGAAAATAAAGGGAAAACGCATATTGTAACCAAATTAGGCAAAGATTTGCATATTAATACGAATTTACATAAAGGAAAAATAGGGAAAAAGGATGTGCATGTAGCAATAAAAGGGAAACGGGAGCGGGATATTCATGTAACAACAAAATAATAAAGACACGCTTATCAGAGAAGACTAATTCATATATACCAAGTTCGCTATGGTAAGAGCGTAAAAATATCCCTAGCAGAGTTGCCATGCTGTAGTGCCCCTTTTCTCGCGAAATCGGGTTTCGACACGTGACAACTCTTTTAAGGGAGAGAGGTGTTAAAGGAGAGAGTCTCCACCTAACGGGTTCGAGGTGGGGTTTGAGGTGCGTTAGAGCACCTATTTGCAAATAACTCTGGTTTAACCAGTTTGCGTCACCAAAGATCGGGGAAAGGCTCAAATTACCTCGAGGAGAAGGTGTTAGGAATTCCTCGAGGTCCACAACTGTGGGTCACAATCGAACTTGAATTATATGAATTAGTCCAAATAAAGAGGAAAGATAAAATTTGGCAAATAAATAAAATAATTGATTTTAAGGCAAGGTGGGGGGTCCTAAGTTTTTTAGCCTAAAGGATCACCCCGTGCAACATAATCATACTTCGTAACTCCATCGAGGTGGGGTGTTACTTGTATTATTCAGCGGACACATACTATTATCTCCTGCTACCCGAGTACTATCTTTAAGTTGTTTACCTAAAGCGCACTAATTGATTCTAAATCGTACCTTATGCGTGCACTACCTGTCCCATACCTATAGTCCAGGAGGTGTTTGGACCTCTATCTTGGATGGTTTTAGACTTAACTTAGGTTGCTCAAAAATGATAAAACTAGGCAACATACAAAACAAGTTGGACTTTCATGTAAAAGCAAATAAGGGCTCAAGTTAGCCTCCACACTTAGGCAACAAATGCACGCAAACAAGTTAGGCATTTGACAGTTGTAGATTTTAGACAAGTTAAAGTCATTAAATCCGATAGACATCATCTCTATGTGATTCTGGATTTTAATATGCAGACAGTTTCATACGCGAAGTACCATTTTTTAAATACGATTTCTAAGTGACTACGAAGTTGCCTACAGATTATAGATTATAAGAGGTTAAACCTATAGGCATGATATCTAGGTGATTTATGCAGTAATTGGAAATGGTAAACACAGGAGAATATTCAAAATTGCTTAGTTGGATCTTATAGGCATGCTTTCTAATAGTAGCAATGACACAGTGTTGAGAGTTCCAAATTAACACTTAAAGGAAGTGAGCAGGATAACCAATGGTTAAGACTTATTTCAGAATCTATAGGCATGATTTCTATAATCGATAATTAAGACTGATTTTAGATCCTATATGCATGTTTATTAAGTGAACAACAACATATTAACCAATTAACCCTATAGGTATGATTTCTAAATCGCAGATTAGGTAGCACATGAATTAACAGAATTCTATAGCGCACATTGAGACATTGGTCATTCAATTTCCTATAGGCATGATATCTAATATGTAGAAACAAAATATGTTAGACAGATTAAACACGTATAGCCAGTTTATCTAACACACATTAGCAGAACATATTTGAGAAAAGTAAACACCTATAGGCAGGTCATCTAACACACACAATAGCAGCACATATTTGAGAAAAGTAAAACACCTACAGGCAGTATTTCTACCCATTTTTATGCAAGTACAAAATAAATCCCTTTCCCCAATTCTACTGACACCCCAATTGTTATTAAAACATTATTACAAGCCTAATGAATGAAGTGAATTGCAGAATTACAGAATAGCTATAGTGAACCTAAGGCAGGCCCAAAAATATACCCGGCCAGGCCAGTCTTTCAGCCTCAAGTCCACATAGTTTACAACAGCCCATAAATCATATCTTCATTTACATAAAGCAGCCAGAAACCAGTTGATTCAACCAGTAGGTAAAACGGCAGAGTTGAGAAATTAGGAAGGTGTCAAAGAACCAGGACCCTAGTGTGTCGCAGTTCCCAAGGGCTTCAAGAACCCAGGGCAGTGCTCACACTAGGGAGGTTAATAGAGGACATTCAAGGAATGACTACAGACCAAATCCTAGTGCGTCAGAGTTCACAAGGGTCTCAATTGGACCCCGAGCAATGATCACACTAGGGAGGTCAAATAATAGAACCTAAGTATCCTTGACTTTCTGCCGAGTAAGAATGAGAACTCAAAAGAGCCCAGGTAGCATGTGAAAGAGAGTAGACCAAGGTTGAGAGATAAAAGTTGAGGGATACACTTATAATTTAAACAGACATAACCAAATTGAGCATATAGAGCAGATAATCGAACAAGTCACATGATTTAAAAACAAGCTTAGTAAAGACTTAGAAACAAGTTCAACACTTAGTACATAGGCAGTCACATATTGACAGAGTTAGGACAAAAACCGGTTTGTAGGATTGACAAAGATCACCATGCACAAATACATAATACCAAATAAGTGAAAACCTAAAAGTCCAAATTATGCTAAGTATATATCCTAATGTCATAAGATAGCCATGTTAACTTCACATAAGGCAGCAGAACAACATTTAAACATGATATGGAAGCACAAATTATGACAACTACTGGTGAATCAAGTGAGCCAAGACATGTTGAGGGGTATATTAATTGGGAACTAGTCATGGTTGATAGAACATGATCTTGACACAGAAAACATATTACATATACAAGATTTCCATTATAGAGATTCAGAACAGAAAGGGAAGATAAACTCATGTCATACAGTAAGTGTAAGCATTCAGGTTTGACCTTATAGACCAATTAACTAAAGGAAGTCCAAATTATGCAGATGGAGCATGTTCAAATAATAGAATGGACAACCTTAAGCAGAATTAAACACCAAAGAGATGCTAACAAGTGCAAAGGTCACACATATTTAATAGTTCATAGCACATTGGCTAATTAGACTTGAGAAAAATCTAATTTACTCGAATCAAGTTTAGACATGCTTTGAGCTATCAACATCATGGATTTAAATGTTAAGGAAACCTAAAAATTGGAGTAAAATAAACAAAATCGCACACAAAACAACCTAGAAAACTCATTAAACTAACGAACTCAAGAAGTGAAGACACATGCAAATTGCAGATACATAGGAACAAAATTACAAAGGTTCAATAACTCACCAGTTAAGCAAAAATACAAGAAAGAATAAATGTCAACATCAAGGAGAAGCAAGAACCCATAATTTAGTAGCCTTGGCTTTCAGCCGGCCAAGAACCAAAGTATAGAACGGGATAATGAAGAAATAACAAAAGTAAAACTTTAAATTTTTAGTGAGATTATAGTGATTCCAAAATCTTTTCTAAAGGGGAGTGGGAGAAGGGTTTATATAGTAGCAAAAATCGAGCACCAAACAAAGAAACCCAATAATATAAGTAACTAACAAAGTAAATAATCATGCAAATTTATTTGTAAATCAATTTTAAGAAAAGATCTTGACACCCTAACCTTTAAGGTAAATGAAAAATTGGCAGAACCTAAACAAAAAATCAAACTCACTCATAATAGGACGAATATAGACAAGATAACATTCAAAATCAAAGACTTGAACCAATTTTGGTTCCATTTGGAGAAATATGTAAACCCTAGTTTTAGGGTAAGTAAGAATCAACAAAATATAAACAAAATCGGACTCCCACGGTTTAGAATAAACGTGTGTAGATGGAATATCGTCCAGATTCAAGAGGTGGGAGTCAATCAGACAGAATCAGAGTGGTAATACTTGCCATGTTTAGGCAAGTACTAGGTAATATCATGGAGAATCAACCAACAACGGAAACATACTAATATGGTAAGGAGATGAGAGGGAAATTCCATTAGAAGAGGGATTAGGGCAAGGGTTTTGAGAGGCGGAGAGTAGGATTTCTCAGAGAAGAAGAGGGAGTAGAAAGGATTTAGTGGCGGCGGGTTAAGGGAATACTGTAGGGTTTGGGCGGGTTTGGGCGGGTTTGAGTAGTTAAAGAGAGGGGGTGAATGAGGGCCGTTGATCTTGAAAAATCAACGGTTGGGATTAAAAATAAATGGGGAGGGTAGTATAAAGTGGGTACTAACCAAGTTTTGTAAAGGGGTTTTTGGTTTTGGGCTAGTGTGTTAGATTTGGGCCAACAGTTGGTCCGAAAATGGATGAGTTTTTAGGCTAGTTTTTAAATATTCAATATTTAATAAATAAATATTTATAAAAGTAAATAAATAAAAAAGTATATTTTGTGCACTAAAATGATTAAAAATAATTATTTAACATTATAAAAATGTAAAAAGTCATTTTCTGCACAAATAAGGTAATTATACATGCATATGGGCTATTATTGCAAAAAATGTGCACTTATCCCTAAAATGCAAAGGTAATTGTAAAAATGCACTGAAAAATATTATAAAATATCATGTTGGTATAAATGATAAGTTTAGATGATTAAATCACCATAAAAATAATTTGAAGGATAATTACTGGATATTTATATAATAAAAATGCAGAAATAAATTGGTTTAAAGTCTTTAAAAATTATAGAAAATTATGAAAAATACTTGCGATTATAAATCAAATGATGATGCATATGCACTATTTTGAAAGTATATATATATTTAAAATATGACAAAAAAATCGGGTATCAACACTCCTGTACAAGAATTCCCCGTTAAGGAAAAAGTGGTTTGCCAATCTCCCGAGGGCTCACTTTTGACCACTTGTTGCATTTTTCGGGTATTCTTGGGTCGCAAGGAACTTCTTAATGTCGTGATACCAAGGTTTATAATTTGGTTCTTCATCCACATGGAAGCAATATGCATGTTGATCTCTGATTTCTACCTCGATGGGGTCGATGTAGTTCTTGTCTGGATGCTGAATCATGGATGGAAAAGTTTCAAGGGTTTCTGCGAACTTGTTCTGAATTTTGGGGAATACCAAAACTCTATCTTTGTGAACTTTTTGCACATCTCCTTCACGCAGTGCAGGTACGACAGTATCTTAACATTCTTGGTTGACCATTCTCCTTGGACTTGATGGATCAACAAATCAGAATCTCCTATAACCAAAAGTTCTTTGATGTTCATGTCGATTGCCATTATGATTCCAAGGATGCATGCCTCGTATTCAGCCATATTCGTAGTATAAGGGAATCTTATCTTGCCGACACTGGATACTGTTGTCCAGATTCTGAAATTAGGACTGCCCCAATCCGGACTCCTTTGAAATTCGCTGCTCCACTGAAGAACATAACCAAAGAGAAAGAAAGATGTCTTGAATTTCATGGGAAGATTAAATTACATCAGTCGCTTCATAGCCCAGTTCACGATAATTTTTAAACCCATTTTCAAGTTGATAAAGAAGTAAGCTGCCACGAAATGGACAAAGGAGTGCTAGAAAGACTTCGACAGAATCAAAGAGTATCTTTCAAACCTGCCAATGCTGGCTCCCCCTGAACCAGGGAAACCATTGTTTCTCTATTTGTCAGTCTTGGACAATGCCTTCGGTTGTGTGTTGCGACAACACGACGAAACTGAGAGAAAGGAGCGCGCCATCTACTACTTAAGTAAGAAGTTCACACCGTGTGAGTCCAAGTACACTTTGATAGAACGCACTTATTGTGCTTTGACTTGGATTGCTCAGAAGCTAAGGCATTACATGTCGGCGCACACCATGCATATGTTATCTCGGGTCGACCCGCTCAAGTACATTTTTCATAATTCAATGCCTATCAGAAAGCTATCTAAATGCAAAATTCTCCTCAACGAAATTGACATTGTGTACATAACTCAAAAGACTATTAAAGGACAACCTTTAGCCGACCATCTCGCCGAGAATGCACTGGATGGGGATTGCAAGCCACTTACCATATATTTCCTCGATGAAGAAGTACTATTTGCCGGGGAAGATATTGCAGAATCATACCCTCGGTGGAGAAGTGGTAATTTCTGGATGGCTTTGATTTTTGATGGGTCCAGCTCTATCCCTTTCATGCTTACAATAAAATAGAGTAGTTTTACAGTAGGGACTCCGAAGCTCACTTTGTTGGATTCAACTTCAAACTATACCTTCGCAGGCGTTCGAAAAATTTCCTCAAGTCATCCAAGTGCTATGAACTCTTTCGAGATTTTATGATGACATCATCCACATACACCTCGATCTCCTTATGAATCATGTCATGAAAGGGGGTCTTTATGGCCCTCATGTAGGTGGCGCCGGCATTCTTGAGACCGAATGACATAACCCTATAACAGTAGACTCCCCAAGGACTGGTGAAAGCTGTCTTCTCTGAGTCTTCCTCATGCATTAGGATTTGGTGGTATCCAGCAAAACAATCCACAAACGACTGTAGTTCATGCTTCGCACAGTTGTCGATGAGGATGTGGATATTTGTCTAGGGGAAATCATCCTTTGGGCTAGCTTTGTTGAGATCCTGATAATCCACACATATTCTGATATTTCTGTCCTTTTTGGGCATTGGGATGATGTTGGCCAACCAGCTTGGATAGTTGGTGACCCTCACCACATTTGCTTCTATTTTTTCTGGTCACCTCTTCTTTTATCCTCTAACTTAAATCCGGTTGGAGCTTTCTAGGCTTCTGCTTGACCGGAGGTCTGGTAGGGTCGATAGCTAGTTGATCTGAGACAATGTTGGTGCTTAATCCCGCCATGTCATCATAGGACCACGCGAACACGTCAGCGTACTGTTGGAGGAGCTCAATCATTTTTTTCTTCTGCTCGATTTCTAGGTGAATGCTGATTCTGATTTCTTTCACGTCTTCTTTGCTTCCAAGATTAAATACTTTCATTTCTTCAAGGTTGGTCTTCTTCTGAGTCTCCAGCTGTTTGATCTCCCGAGGGATATTGTCTGGCATCATACTCTCATCATATTCTTTGTAATCCGGATCATTGCGCTCAGCGGTTTCGTTACATGTCATAATCGCGGAACGTGATTTTTATCAGTTTGATTACTGAAAAGAAAAGCTAGGTATAAATAAAGCAGTAAAATAAATTGCAATATTTAGGAAAAAGATTCTTTTTATTTCATCAAATGAGGAACGTCTTAAGCGTTCACAAGAGGAAATTGAAAAAAGGTACATACACGGTACATCCTCAATTGACCGTGATCTTTGCAAAAGAAAACTTTTACAGTTCAATCTACCAAGACTCCTGGCGGACCAAAGATGAACATGCTGTCTAATTCTGCAGCTCTTCCCCTGGTTCGGCATCCTTGATGGTCAGTGTCTTGATGTCAATTCCTTCACAACATTCTTCAATCGTATTCATGAACAGTTCCCCATCCCATTTATGATATCATCTTCGGGTGTTGAACTCTTTCCCAGACTTGAAACATGCTCTGGCATAAAAACCTTTTTCCCGGAACTAACATTGCGAGTTTTCTCTTCTGGAGGCTGATATCTTATACCAGCCCTTCCTTTCTGCGTGTTGTGTTCAATTGGTTCTTTTATCCCATTTGACTTGGCTACCAACACTATTACTGGCCTATACCCATATTTCATCATCTCCGTCATGGCCATCTTGGATTTGTACCACGATTGCATTCCCAGATTCTGTTCAGTCTCCTCCTCCTCAGTAGTCTGCATGATTTCTACGGCGTGGAAGGCGACTCCGTCTAGTCCCTCAATGAATGGTACATCATACTCCAAATAGGCGGAGTGACCCTACTCTTCGTGCACCAAGATCCCCTGGCATCCCCACTCGAATTTTATGCATTGGTGCAAGGTAGATGGTACAGCCCCTTCCATATGTATCCAGAGCCTGGCTAATAGAAAATTGTAAGAAGAAGAGATGTCCATCACTTGAAATATCACTAGAAAGTCGACTGGACCAATTTATAAGGCTAGATAAATTTCCCCAATCGCATCCTTTTGCGAACCATTAAAGTCCCTCACACTTATGTGGCTTTCCTTGAACTCTCTTAAATGAATTCCCAACTCTCGTAGAGTGGAGAGCAGACAAATGTTGACTCCTGATCCTCCATCGACCAGCACTTGAGATACCACTTTGTCCCTGCATTTGACAGTGATGTAAAGAGCCTTGTTGTGACTTGCGCCTTCGACAAGAAGTTTGTCTCTTTTGAAAGTGATCATGTTTGCTTCTACCATTTTCTCGATTGCTGCAGCCAATGTCTCACTGGTGGTGTTACTTGGTACACTTACCCCACTTAGCACTTTTAACAAAGCGTCCGTGTGGCTATCCGAACTCAGCAATAGATCCATGATGGATATCTGTGCTGGAGTTTTTTTAACTGTTCTTTCACGAAATACTCTTTGCTTGACATTCTCTTCTAGAGCTCAGCAACTTCTGGGTTCGTTATGTTCCTCCTTGGAATTTGTTCTCTCCTTGAATTTATTCGATTGACATCTTCAGTGGCATAGAATCTCCCAGACCTAGTCATACCATGGGCTGCGACAGATTCTGTCATTTTGGCCTTTCCCTTTTGCTGATAGGTCCATGGGACGATTTTGTATTCCCGATCTTCTTCACTCTGAGTAGTACTAACAGGTTGCTGTAGATAAGTTTGAATTGTCACTGTAGGCTCAACTACTATAATGATGGGGGCCTTTTGAGGAGGTATCCTTGCGGCCTCTGCATTTTCGATAGTGACAATTGTTCCCTTCAAGTCATATTCTTTGTCGAATGTGATCATGCTAGATCCCTATTTTTGATGATTTGGCAATGGGTTGTGCTTCACATTAGGCGGTGCTGGAGTGCACTAGATGGATCCGCTCTTGATCATGGTTTCAATTTCATTTTTCAACTTGAAACAGTCTTCAGTATCATGCCCCGGTACATTGGAATGATACACACATCTCTTAGTGAAATCAAAATATTTGGAGGGATGTTCAGGAACCCTTACCTCGATTGGGTGTATCAATTATGATCTTCTCAACCTTTCAAACAATTAGGATAGAGGCTCAACAATAGGGTATAGGTTCTGGGACATTTCTCTTCAAAGTTGGGATGAGGACACGGTGCATACACATGTCGATTTTGGTGAGTAGTGGTTTAGGTATGAGCATATGGTCATTGTGGATTTTGGTTGTTGTTGGCTCGAGGATGATTGTATTGTGGTTGAGGATAGTAGTATGGTTGGGTATTATGGATTAGAGCGTAAGTGGGTGGTGGTGAGTGGTTGTTCATAGAATAAGAGGTGCTTCCGAGAGATGGGCTCGTTTGATAGTAGGGGACTACTGCTGAGACCTCTTGTTTCTTTTTCTTTTCGCTACCGATCGATCCTGACTGGATGGCCTTGCTGGCCTTTTGCAGTGCTGCCATAGATTGAACCTTACCAAATTTTATGCCCTCTTCTAAGAAATATCCCATCTTAACCAACTCGGGGAATTTTTGACCCATCATTCCAATCATTTTTTCAAAGTATATTCCCTATTGGGCTCGGATGAAGTACTTGGTTAGTTCACTGTCATCTAGTGGTAGTTGTGCCTTGGAAACTCTATCCTCCACCATCGTGCATATTCTTGAAATGACTCAGATCTTTTTTTCTGCAGGTTCACCAGCACGAATCAAT
This sequence comes from Nicotiana knightiana, assembly GCA_005239525.1. NCBI lineage: Eukaryota > Viridiplantae > Streptophyta > Magnoliopsida > Solanales > Solanaceae > Nicotiana > Nicotiana knightiana. The sequence continues at coordinate 15,270 of ML412619.1, read as the reverse complement.
GGGGAGTGATCTCTATATTAAATCGGAAATGGTTCATGAAGTCCTCTGCCATATCTTGCCAAGTTCTCCAATTTCATGGGTCATGTCGGGTATACCAGGTGAGCGCTTCTCCCGTCAGGCTCCTTATAAAACATTTCATCCTCAGTTTCTCATTTCTCCCCACTTCGACCAACTTGTTGCAATACTCGATGTGTGTGAGAGTCCCCCGTCCCATAGAAGGTGCCGAACTTTGCGGGTTTGTATCCTATTGGTAGATCCACATTCGGGTGAATACAAAGGTCCTCATAATCCAGGTTTTCACTTCCTTCGGCAATTTGGAGACTCTTTATTTGCCTCCTCAATATTTGCAACTGCTCAGATACCAACCCTTCTTCCTTACGCTTGACCTCTCTCTCCATCTCGGCGTACTGATCGATCTCATATGGCACCCTGATCATGACGGGTTCTATAAAGGTAGGTTTGATAATGTCATATACAGGGGGAACGTACCATTTGTGAGTAGCGACATGTGCCACAAGTATGTGCTGGTTGGTAGTGAAAGTGACTCTGTCACGAGGAGGGGTAATTGCATTAATGGTAATAAGTGGGTTCTGTGATGTCTGAGGATATCGTGGTACGTAAGGAGTGTGAATAGGGGGTTTGGAGGGTTAGCGGGTGTTACTAGGGTATAACTTGAGTGGTGGGGGTTAAGGTTAGAGTGTTGTTGTTTTGGCATGATGTTGAAGGAAAATGACCTGAGAGTGAATCCAAAGAAGGAAATCTGGGTGGCTGAGGAAGTGTTGTCACAGCCAGGTGCGCCAATTCTCTGATATGCTATACCTCTTCTCTTAAAGATTCCATTTCTTGGGCCATCCTGGCCACGTGCTCATCATTTCTAGTATTGTCCTTTCCCCCTGATCGCCCCGGGCTGTTGGCTACAACCAGAGCATGTTCAGATGGGTCTTTGCAACTGACATCTTTCCCTTAGACCTTAGATTATATGGTGGCTTTTCCAGTTTTAGTCGACGCAAACCAACTTTCTTTTCTTTTTTGGGGGGTAATAATAAAGCAAAAGAAAAATAAGAAGGAAGAAAAGAAAAAGAATCAGTTTCTTCATTTATACGATCAGGAAATCACATAGAGCATATAATTTGTGCATTATCGCTGATGTGTTGGACCTCTCATTAGCGGAGGTAGGCCTAAATCGTGGATGTTTTACAGACATTTAGATTTGACACATTTAGATCCGAAGCAATTTCTTTTCATCGATATTTTGGACTCATACAAGCTCGAACAAGGATTACATCATAGAGTTACATGGGTTTAGACAATTGCCCTTTTGGAAAGTATAAGAGAGAACTAGGAATATGGGTACAAAGTGGGGAAAGGAGGGGAAATCAACCAATTCTAATAATCATCCTTTGAGTCGCTTCCTGTGCCCTTTTCTTCTTCCGGATCCTATTTCGGATCCTCCTCCCGGTCTTCTTCAAAATCTTCCTCATCATCATTGAATTCAGACTCCTCCTCTAAATCTTCTTCTGGTTCTGTACTTGACTCTATCTGGATAAATTCTACCACCCGATCATCCTCTTTAGCCGATGGCAACATATGGTTAATAGATCCCGGGACCATCTGACGATGCGTTAATGTGGCCACAAGATAGTATAGCGGGATATCATGGTATATCTGTAAAGCAACCACTGCATCCTTTAACCAAGCTATACCCTCTCTGCTCAGGCGGGCCATTTCTTCTTCTTCCTTAATCTAGACGTAGTACTCGGGGGTGAACCATGAATTTTGACCCATAGACATTGTTATCGGGTCATTCCACTCTTCTTATAGTATTCTTATCCTGGGAATTAGGATCTGGCCATTATAGTCATCCTCGTAGAGCGCCAACCTTGTCCACAAAGGCAAATCATGGATCATACCAAATTGTCTGAGGACCCGCAGAGCTGAGTATGGTTGAATGCCTTCTAATCCGATAAACTCGATGAAGTAATTTTGTGGAGTCCTCAAGATTGATCTTCCTCCTAATCATGAGAGTTTCTAGCTGGTCCATTCTCTTGTCAGATTGGTCAGTGTTTCCTTCAATTCTTCTTGTCAATGTGGGGAGATCCAGTGCCTCATTCTTTCATTGTGGCTGCGGATCATATTACTGACACATATGAAGTAGTTGAAAGTAGCCTCATATTGGAAGAAGTGTTTATTTTTCTGCAGTAGTAGGTTGCATTCTTTGAAGAAATCGTATCCTCGTGCACAGGCAGATAAAGCTCTCAGCATCTTGACTAACACCATCGGCACCAAAGTAACTTGAAAGATTGCCGCTAAAGGTTGCTAGGACCACTTGTAACAGATTGATGTTGATACAACCCCTTAGCTGTGGAAAGACCAATAGTCTTAACAGTGCCATTGCAAAAAAATAGTTTCGAGGCTCTCCCATGTTGCATGGTCACATAGGAATTCCCCTGAATACCACTCGTAGCTTTCACGGTGCCCGTACCTGTTAAAAATTTGGTCGGGGCTCACTCATCCGTCCTCAATACTTCTGAGACTTTTCCTGTTGGTAAGACCTAGAGCATCTAAGAATCGATAACCAGGCATAGTAACTAGCAGCACTGGTTTGCTCCATAAAACTATCAATACCAGCTCATAGTCAGCAAATTTGAACACCACTTTAGCTGGATCCCATATTCTATCAATAGGCGAGTGAGCACTCTGTCTACTCAGATGTTCATCAATGTAGTTAATCCCCCTTGGTGCTTCCGAACTTCGTCTTCATGTTCCGACGAATATTCTTCCACCACTGTTTTAGCTTTGCTCCAATTACCATGCTAATTTCAAGGATATTCTGGTTGATTTCCATTTTCTGAGGTGGGTAGAAGAAAAAATATTTGGGTACGTGTTTGCTTCGAATCTGTAAGTGTCTTGTCATGTTTGTTTGTCTTTCCACAGAAATTATTCTTTGGGTGCATGACCCATTGACATCAGGGTGGCTTTCCTAATTGTGTGTTGGTGCTTGAGACCAACTCACCTAGGGTTTATGCAGTATGACATATTTTACTAAAGTAGAGTGTTTCCTACTTTTGAATTGGACTGAAAACTGTGAAAAGTTATGTCGGTTGACGTGACAAAGCCATTCTCTGAAACTAAAGAGTTTTGAAAAGAAGGTTCAGAGGGCTGTAAAAGACAACCTTCGCGTGCCATTGTGTGTGATAGTGTACGACCAAGACTCGATTGGAAAAGATGTGATGACCTATATAAAGTAGTAACAAACAAGGGCGTAGCAGCAATATGCAAGGTGATCATAGAGAGAAGGTAACTGTAAAGAGAAAATAAGGCATATAAGCATGTAATTGCAGTTTTGATCATAATCAAAGCAATGTACAAATAAATCTAGAAGCCCTATTAGTCTAAATCTGCTAAACTCAGAGCTTAAGTGTGGTATCCCCAACAGAGTCTCCATGTTGTTTCATCCTATTTTACATTAGTCAAGATGGGATTCAACTTGTGGTTTCTCTATTGTTGATGAAAGAGAGTCGCTACCTAATATTTGAAGGTATACTAAGGTACCTATTTAATTACTAAGTCATGTTCTTTATTCGTTCGCTAACCAGTGAGATTATGAGTAAGGGTTCTTGTTATCCTAATGGGAAGTTATTAGGCACCTCTTAGAATCTACCAGAGGTAGATCCATAGGATTTAAATTAAGTTTGGAATCGATTATTTGTAAAAAGACTTTGACTATTGATAAGAAATGCTGCTTAGTATACCTGATTATGATATTGATATAAAGAATGCGAGGTCCTAAAGGGATATAAATTTATGAAGGGATTTATAAGAGATGTTAAAAGAGTCTTGAAATTGGTATATAAGTGGTCTAGATTTTTATAAGTTTATAAAATGGATTGAGTTGCGAAAATACTTTGATTTAGGGGATATATATATAATGCTAAAGGGACGTTTGTGAAAAAAATCATATCTAGAACTTACCTTAGTTTCAGAGGGTTTTAAAAAAAGGGCTATTTACCAAAAAAATGCTTAAGGGGCGACAATTTCTTGAAGTTCTGATTTTCTTTTGAAAAACAAAGTTGAAATCTGATTTTCCCTTTTTGAAATAGAGATGCTGTTCACTAAGTTTTGGATTTCATAATTTCTTAAGGAAAGGAAAGATGAGTGAAACACAATAAAAATTCATTGGCAGATTATAATTAGTGAGTTAAGGATCTACTTCTAACTAATTTCCTTTTTAATCCAATATTGTTTAAGGCTTGCCTAAGTTTGCATGATACTAAAGCATGAAAGAAAACCTTGTATTCTTATATATGAGTGTTAAATACATGAGAGATAAGTAACAATAAAGACATAATAAATACAACTAACATTAAACTAGTAGAAACAATAAACTAAATTAACGAATAGCAATAATGATAAAGGAGTTGCGAGAAAGAGGACTAGACTCTGTGATTGGGCCTTAAGAAGGCAGGCCCATCAGCGAAAAGACGCGGATACAAGCTGACTTTGGACTCCTCGATGAGATGAAATAAAGTTGGAGCTGGGCCTGAGTTTATCATGAACTTAGAGGCCCAAACAAATGTACATGTGAAAGAATAAGAGTCATTAGACATATATAAAATATATTTAGCATATTTTAACTACAGATCATTCTTTGATGTACATGACAAATACATAAACAGTTAATTAAGGCAAGAACAAGATTAATATGGTAGAGGAAATTATATATTAATGTGGTGGCTTTACTTAGTAAATAATTCACATTGGAAACCTTTCGTTGTCATTAAACACTAAACCCTTAACGAACTGAATGTATCAATAAATTAAGAGCTAAGGAGGGAACCTCACTCGAGGTCGATGCTCCCTTTGGATATCCGGACACTTCAAAATTCCCAAAGGACTCAAGGCCCAGGGCAATGCTTGTGCCAAGGAGGGCAGTCCAACCTAGAGTATAACTCCGCTCCCAAATACCCTTAATTACTAACGCCATGTTTTCCTTACAGGTTTAAGTGCCAATGAGGCCCTTCCCATGCAAACTAGATACTAAAGAATTACCTACCACAACATATATACTTTCCTCTTAACAACACAAGAGTATACTGAATACTATGATACCTAACAAGGAAGCATATATAAAGTAAACCTAGAGGAGTGGGGGTGGGGGAGGGGAGACTGACTTCATAGAACAAAGAAGTTTCATATTATACCTTTACAGGAATGAATCATTAAGGAACAACATATTCAAACAAGTATTAATGTTTATCTCTTAGCAATTTAAAGACATCAAGGCAGATTCAAACCAATAGTCATAGTCAGCATGTCACGACCCAAAATACATTAAAGGTTGGGATGACGCCTAACACCGCTGTCAGGCAAGCCAACAAATAAATGATTAACTTTATTACTCATTTTATTATTTTTGAAATCATACTTTTCTTAAATTAAGTAGTAAGGGATAAAATTTTCGAGTAAATGACAATATTTTTATAACTTTAATACAGAACAACCCAAAAGCATCCCCAAAACCCAGTGTCACAAGTGCATGAGCATTAACTGGGAAGTATGATAAAATACAACTTTTGTCTAGAATACAAAATTAGATAGGAAAAATGTAAAATAAGTCGGATGGAGACTCTGTGCGTGCTGTGGACTCGTAACGTGGAATGCAGCTCACCTAAGTCCCCGCAATAACCGCGCCTCTGTGTCCATAAGGTCACTAGACATAAATGCACCTGCACAAAAATGTGCAAAAAATGTAGTATGAGTATGTAAATCAACGCGTACACAATAAGTATCCAGTCTAACCTCGAAGAAGTAGTGATAAGGAGTCGACTCCGACACTACTATGGGCTAACAATAAAATATCGATAATATAACTAAGCATGGATTGTATAGAATGGCTATAAACTCAATAACATGAAGTAAGTAAACAATTCTTTTGTTCATAGGAAATTTCCAAATTCATTTTCATCATTTTAAAATTTTGTATCTCAGGTCAATGAAGCAATATCAATTATTATAAATTCCAAAGCAACGAATTCAATCATGCACAAATAATTCCAAGGTCGTACGACCTCATCCAACATAAATATTTAAACTGTGCACTGCCGAGGATCGAACGACGCGAACCATAGATGCATCTATCTGCTACCGAGGCGTTCAGCCCGGTCCACAAAAAGGAAAATACATTTAAAACAACCAACTCAACATTTATTAAGGGGATATTATTCAAGGAAATACCAATTCTCGCTAACGGACAAGAAAAATGAAGTTAAACCTTTAACAATTCCTTTATCAAGTTCTAATATGTCTTAAGAAATTAAATTAATAAGTAGGGTGCAAACATCGCAAGAATAACATGATTTGGGTCCTAGACTACCCGGACATAAGTATAATAGTAGCTATGCACGGGCTCTCATCACCTCGTGCGTTCGTAGCCCCCACAAATAGAAACACATAATAATTTGATTTACCTATGGAGTTAATTCCCTATTACAAGGTTAGAAAAGGGAATTACCTCATCTTAAAGCCCACTTTTCAGTCACAATTTCGCTCTAAAGCCCCAACTAGGTGCCGTTCAATTCGAAACTAGTCAAACAACGTGCAAATTAATCAAAATATACTCCAATGCTTAAAATTTAAAAATTTATAAAAATTCTCAACTCCACTCGAAAAGTTGGCAGTGGGGCCTACGTCTCAGAACCCGACGAAACTCAGAAAATCTGACAACCCATTCCGATACGAGTTCAACCATACCAATTTTATCAAATTCTGATAACAACTTGACCTCCAAATCTTTAATTTTTGTTCTTGAAAATTTTTGCAAAAATCTTGATTTCTTCCATTTAAGTCCAAAATAAATGATGAATAGAACCATAGAATCATGAAGTATAACCACTTTTAGATATAGAACACTTACCTCAATCCATATGGTTAAAATCACCTAAAACATCACTTCAATCCGAGCTTCATAGCTCCAAATATGTTAAAATGGCCGAAACCTTGAATATAGCTTCTGCCCAGGTATTTACTCTTCGGGATCGCGGAAAATGCTTCGCTACCGTGAATCACAACTTTTCTCAGCCCAAAATTTTCCCTTCGCGATCGCGAAGAACAAGTGCCCAGGTCTTCTAGACAACCTCTAGTATAATGGTCATAACGTTTTGTATAAAACTCCAAATTGCAAATGGTTAAATTTTTTGAAAACTAGACACCAAGGACTACAACTTTCATGCGTTTCTCATATATCAGTTCCTTATATATTACGAGATATAAACTGCCAAAGTCAGCCCTATGCAACACAAATTTCTTCTTCGCGATTTCCAAACTCTTCCCCGATAGGCTGTAGTATACCAGTCATAACGTTTTGTACACAACTCCAAATGCCAAATGGTTTGATTTTCGGAAAACTAGACACAAAGGTCTACAACAATTATTTCAGGATCATCTCCAATTTCCTTATATATTGCGAGATACAAGCTTCTAAAGTCGGGTCAGTGTAGCAGAAACTTTCTTCTACGCGATCGCGAAATGTCTTCCGCGATCGCGAATCACTGGCCAATTTCTCCCATTTTACTCATCGCGATCGCAAACTATTCCTCGCGATCGCATAGAACACTGCTGTAGCCAAAAACCAGCAGCTAAAAATGGCCTAGAAATGGTCCGAAACCACCTCGAAACACACCCGAGGCCCCCGAAACCCCGTCCAATCACACAAAAAATAGTCCCATAACATAACACGCACGTGCTCGAGGCCTCAAATTAAATCAAACAACATCAAAATCATGAATTCGCACCCCAATTCGAGCTTAATGAACTTTAGAACTTCGAACTTCCACATTCGATGCCGAAACCTATCAAATCACGTCCGATTGACCTCAAATTTTGCTCACAAGTCACATTCGATATTGCTGACCTAATCCAACTTCTAGAATTGGAATCCGACCGCGATATCAAAAAGTCCACTCCCGGTCAAACTTCCCAAAAACTTTCAAATTCCAACTTTCGCCAAATGACCCCAAAATGATCTACGGACCTCCAAATCAACATCCGGACGCACTGCTAAAACCAAAATCACCATACGAAGCTATTCCCAGGCTCGAAATTCCAAATGGACACCAATAACATTGAAATGCACTTCAACAAAATTCATGAAATTCTTCCAAAGTAACAACTTTCCATAATAGGCGCCGAAACGCTCTCGGGTCTTCCAAAACCCGATCCGAACATATGTCCAAGTCCAAGTCCAAAATCATCATACAAACCTGTTGAAACCTTCAAATCCCAATTCGAAGGTCGTTTACTCAAAAACCACACCTTAGTCAATTTTTCCAACTTAAAGCTTCTGAAATGAGATTTTTTTTCCAAATTAACTCCAAACTCCCCGAAATTCAATTCCGACCACACGTACAAGTCATAATACCTGAAGTGAAGCTGCTCATGGCCTCAAACCACCGAACGACGCGCTAGAGATAAAAATGATCGGTCGGGTTGTTACATTCTCTCCCATTAAACATACGTTTGTTCTCGAACGTGCTAAGAACTGCTCCGGCATTTGCCAAAATCATTGGTCAACACCTCGTGCACCTACCCGTGCTACCACAACCCAGTTGAGCACATTAGCTTAAGCCAGTCCGAAGATCCTCCCTTTTATTCAGTCAAATAAGCCTCAGACCCAAATTCCAACATCCGAAATTCTCTACCAGGTCTGTTTCCAACATACGAACACCGTATCAATCATTACGCGACGTACCAATACCTGATTGCATATATTTACTAAATTCACATCATGCACCACATAATTCACATGACCATAATAGCATCCTCTGACATTAATAACTGTAATCCCACGAATCCGATGCCCACAACACAGCTCATGACGCATGTAAGTCTTGTTCCAACTCTTGCAGTACTGCTATGACGGAAGAGATATGTAGAAATTCATAACCACCGCCCGAATCAGCAAATCATTTAGTCTATTCTCCTGTCAAGAAATATTACCTCATTGTGAACCATGCAACGATAATTGATCTTTAATATACTTCATATAAATCCGATCGCACTGATCCCAGGTCCAATAATCTCGTCTCACCCAGTACAAGTCGTTCCGACAATAAGTCACCACAAACACTACCAAAAGTCTCGAATGTGATATACAAGGAAAACAAACTCTAGAAGGAACTACTCAACCCGCATAACTAATTAAACAACCGAAATGGTGTTATGAATCTTCCTCAGAAGATGTGGGACAAAACACATAGGAATAGATATAGGGGACTGTGCTCAACATCAAACTGTTGCGGCATGCAACCCGATCCACATATGATACCGTTGCAGCATGCAACCCGATCCAACCAACGTACCCGTGGAGGCCTGCTACCTGATCCACACATAATAATCTAGAAAAAACACACCTCGAGCCGTAGCGCTCAAACTCAAAAATTGCCCGAATATCAACCATAAGCATGCCAAGTTCACAATACCATCCTTGGGGAGACATATAGCGCCATACGCTACAACACTCAAGCACGACTAAGGTGCAATGAATGACCTGCATCTCGAGAGCCATCTTGCTCATATAACACTGCAAGCTGCACAGGACCACCCCATATGTGTGAATAATCAAGCTGTCTCACAACCCACACGACATAATAGAGTATTACATGAAGTAGCTGACGACGAAAATAATATCCAACGCCCGAATACTCCTCCATAAGGAATGTTATGCTGAATGAACACACCCAGGCTGTTGTAGAGTACACATCCACAGTTGGAGCCATTAACGGACCTCAAACCGATTCTGATCATACCATGCTTGCGCAAATACCCTCTCAAGGATCCACAATGACCTTTTCCCACGACACAAAAGAACAACCATCGAATCCGAAATAAACTTCCACAATTCACAACCAACTGAATAGAGCGCATTTCAGGCCTAAACTCTCACATTAGCGATAGTACCAAATCTTCATACTTGGTTTCAATCTTTAATCAATTAAGTGACTACATGTCACACTTATACAATCTTCCCGTGGGATACACTCCCATGACCTTCCGTACCAGGCAACAAGTTTGCATCTCTATACCACCGGCCATACTAATGCTGTAAAGCAAATCAAGAAGCCACAAATCAGTACACAAAGCTCCTTACATAGGACACCGATCTCAGGTGATGCAAAAGACAATACCAGCTTACTCTAAATATCTGAATCCTTTCCTGCTCATCCGAGCTCGTGACGTTCTTGTCAACACCAAACTACAACCTTGATCCTCACTTTCAAATTTCATGCGGCTCACCGCACCTATCCTACCAATGTGCGAGAGCACAAGAATTCCATCATAACTCCTGAACCACTAATAGGATACACACTTCATCATATAGAAACCTTTCACTTAACTCATTTCAGGAGAACCATTGCAACATGTGACTGAATTCCCATAAACGCGGAAAATACAAACCCCAAGTAGTGGTCTAAACCACCATAACTCTTCTGGGATCCATCTACACATAACAAGACATTATAATCGAATGCCTCCCAATAAATTAAATTAAGGCATCCATCAAGCCTCGCACACACTGCCATAATTCACCTACATAACTTAACACGCTGAAGGAACTGATTATACCCACCACCATGCCGATCCAACCATTGCTAACCGAACCAGCTTCTTCTAATTTACTCTGGACTTTCCTTAGAAATAAAAATAGATCCATTCAAAATGTGAAGAACTCAATCCGCACTCATGCTGAGTGACCTCATTTCACGAGACCACATTTTCTCAAAACCCACGAACCATCTCATGCCCTCCTTGTGCGCACATTCATATCTTTAACTGGTACACCCATTCTGATAATTCTTCTATGAATCTGAAGTTATTTTCTCCTATTCCTCTAATGCTACNCAAGTAATAAGGATTGAGATTGTAATCTTGTCAGGGAAATGTTGCAGATTTAGTATTAGTTCTTTAATTAGGAGATAATATTTATATGAAAATTAGAGGATAATGATAATGTTATGATAATTAGACATTACACAATTATGGATAAAGTAACGATATCCAAATATTCGAAAATTTGGAATAGTAATCCATGAGATTGAGTGGATTTGCCAGAAGTAATGCATTCAGTGCTTCAGAATTTTTTTTTTGTTACGTTGTGTTTGAGAATTGTGTACAAACTTTTCGTAATTGAAATAGGGGTTTAATTTGATTTTAATTTGTCCTAAGATTATATAAATTATTTATCTAGACTAATTAGGACGTGTTATTCAACATTTTGAATAGATTGAGGCCATTGGAGGCCGTTTGATTGGTATTCTAGACATTGCAAGTTTGGGGAACTTCTTGTTAGCGAGGTAAGTGAGACTTTAAGCTTTGGTACTTGCTTTTAATACCCATTTTGAAAGTGTGTTTTTTCTCTGCCTGGTCCATGTGTTGGGACAAGCGTGCGCTTGGCAGAATCGGTGGTCTTAGACCAACCGCAAATATATTATTTTAATTAAAGTACAACAAAAAAAAAAAAATATTACTGTATAAGTTGTTTGATAGTTTGATACGGCTGTGCGCTATGATGTTGAGTTTAATACGGCTGTGCGCCATTGTGTTGAGTTTGATACGGCTGTGCGCCATGATGTTGAGTTTGATACGGCTGTGCGCCATGATGTTGGGGCATTGTGTATGCCTTTATACATCACCCGAGTTTTGTGTATGCTTTTCGATATATTTGAGGCATTGTGGTGCCGTTGTGGACTCGTAGATAAGTTGGTAATTTTCTTTCACTGCAATTATAATAGGTACTCTTATTGGTTAATTCTTAAGAACTTTGGTGATACACATAGATTGAGTTATTGTATAGTTATCATATTTACTATATCATTCCTGTGGTGGTGTGTTTGTATGTTCTAACACTTGTTCCAGAGGTATTTAAAGTGGCGGGTCGAGGATCTTACTGGGTTATATTTATGTATAACTCACTCCTTACCTGCATCTCTATACAGATAGCGTCGCGGGAGGTAGAGCTAGTGGCTGACGAGTTCGCTGAGTGGATTCTATTGCTGAGGTGAGCCGCCGCATTATTCGTGGAGGCAGTTGTTTCAGCCCTACCTATATTATGTATATTATTTCTTTCGGGTTTGCGTGCCCGTCACTTAAAACTTCTATGACTCCATTAGATGCTCCACATTCTTAGTATGTAATTTGGGGTAGAGATTTAGTATTTGAGTGCTCTTATATTATAAATAAATTATGAGTTTAGTCGAATAATTATTTCGTATTTAATAATATTTAGTGTTTTTGGGCTAGTACGTGTTTCTCTCAATACTTGTATAATAGGTTAAGAGTACAGGAATTGGTTCGCCTAGCGGGCAGTGTAAGCTAGGTGCCAGTCGCGTCTAGGGTGTACTTTGGGATGTGACAAAGTTGGTATCAGAGCCTAGGCTTTAAGTCCCGGGTTATGGAGCAGTGTTTAGTAGGGTCTTGCTCATGGGTATGTAGGTGCCCATACTTATGATCTTGAGGCTACTAAGCATTTAGGATGTTTTCCCGTCTTTCATTCTTTGATCGTGCGTTGAGATAACTTGAGGTTTACTTTGGATTAATTCTTTCGCAGATGGCTAGGACACGCATACCCTCATCTTCTAGACGTGGTGCTGGACGGGGTACTTCCCGAGGTGGTGGTCGGGTTGGAGCTCATCAGACTAGAGCTCAGACTATTAGACAGGCTGCTCCTCAGCCTGAAGTTGTAAATACAGGTCAATCCCAAGCTACTATGCCAGATCGAGTGCAAGAACAAGGGCCTACTGTTACCTTACCCGCAGATGCAGTGGTGAGGTTGTTGAATGTGTTGGGGGCGTTAGTGCCTACTCAGGGTGGACTTCCGGCTCCCCAGACTACTTCGCAGGCACAAGCACAGGTTCA